>WSYH01008701.1:0-28180 GCA_036426205.1 Ascaphus truei | reverse complement strand
AGATGATATATAGAATAGATATAAAAATCAAGAATATGAATAGACGTACCGTTTGTGGCAAACCGAAATTTGCTTTTATTTCTGCCGAGCTTTCGAAGATAACACGATTCTTCTCTGCGGGGTTACATTCAGTAATCCTTAAGTTCATTTGAGGGCCGGCGGTTTACAATGTGGTATCTTGTTTCAGTGTATATATAGAATATAGGAAAATAGAAGAGACAGACTCCTTTAAAATATCCAAAATAGCCTGGTGCTCTCGTCCCCTTAAAAGATGTCACTCTCCCTGATAAGATCCCTCTGTGGCGTTAGACGTCGGTTCTATGTGATCTTTATGACACTATAGTTTTTTTTTTCCAAACGTACCTTCTGAGTGCTGTCTTGCCTTATGTTCGTCTGGATGGTAACGTATTATTATCTACGCGGGAACAAACAGAAAAGGTTGTGCTGCTCCGAGAAATCACTCCCGGGAGAGCCATCCACATGGCGAAGCGGCCCGTGGTGTGTGTGTGTCTGTCTGCGGACCTTGCATTACACTCACAATTCATTGGTTAGCGGTTTTTGAGAATGGACGCGGTTGGACTTGGGGAGGATGAGCGGATGAGACAGGGATGCGGGGATACCAATGCCTGTCCCTCATCACTGCGAGTGTATGGGTGATATTTTACCCCTTTATTACGAGAGCCAGACTCCGATTGTGATTACATGCAGACAACCTGCTACTTTTCCATTATCTTCTAGCACGCAACCAGTGATAAGATATGGGATATTAGTGAAGTATAACGTTCATTATTGCCACTTCTGCTACTACAGTTTGGGACTCCCTTTCTCTATGAATACGCAGTGTTCATGTTAATCTTTTTCAGCCTGCAATATTTGTGCTGATTCGCTGCTATCTCACTCTCTCAGTCTGTAACATTATAGTTTTCTCTATTTTGGGAATTGGATCCCCAACAGTGGACCTCGGTCCCGGAGTTCATTAATTATCTCTGCCTGTCCCATTCAGGGTTCAGTTCTGTTGCAGTTAGTGAATTACTTTTTGCTGCCATTGAATTATGTATATGTGTTTTGTGACGGCGGTGGTTATGACTCTCAGTGAACTTTCAGATCCCACTGTTTGTATATGTAAATCTCTTGTTCACCTGGACTGCTATCATGCTATTAGACACTTTATTCGAGTTAGCTTTTTTGCCCCTTCAGTAAGTTTATTTCAGCCTTCGTGGCGTGTTGTTGTTACTTGCAAGCTTTTCTTTAGCTCCTGTCTGATGTTTGTTTTAATCTGTTTCTTTTATTCATTTCTTTTACTTTTTGGATATATCAGAGTGTTGACTTGGGTGTTCTACACAAACACACAATTACACACAAACACCACACACTAACTCCTCTGCGGGCTCGCTCTCTCGTCTCACTGCCGTAGACTTTCGCGCGCAGAGAGGGTCACACGACACCACACACAATTTTGGGGTTTCTGTTTTTTTTTAATTCCAAGCTTTAGGTTTCAATTGAGTAATGGAGTTTAATGTGCCCAGGAATGGCACTGTCACAAGTTTTAATGAACAACACTTTAGTTTGGCATTCTCCAAACATGGTGGTGCTAAGTGTCCCCAGGAAGAAGAAACCGCGCCTTCTCTCTCCCCTCTGAGCTCAATACAAAGAATCCGGTTGAAACCTTCCAGTCTCACGAAAGGAAAAAACACCTTATTCCCTTTTGCTTCGTTCCTAATTATTAGACGCCTTGATAGCCAATGGCAATGACCGGTGGCAACGACCCTACAGATTTTCTGGCAGAAATGTATCGAAATCTACTACGGAGAAACCCAATTCTGACAAATAAATAAATAAAGTGCCGCCGTGTTAACAGTAAGTGTGTTAGCAAGCTATATAACAGAGTATTGACATTAATAGGAGGCCGAACATTGAACCATGCATAGCTGACGGGTGCGTCTTTTTTTTTTAGGCAGGAAGGGGGAACCGGTTCAGCAGCCGCTCTGTGATTTCTTTCTTGGCATTGCAAGCGGCCACGCCAGTACCATTGCCATCCGTTGTAGGAGCAGGAGGAAACCATGGTTTTTAGGAGGGGATGTCCAAGTTACTGGGTGATTGTTGTGGTGATATTTTATTGTGGTGACGCAGTATCTTGTGGTGGTAATGCCACTAGTGCGAAGCGTGTGTGTAACCCAGAGTTGAATGTCGCCGGCCGCTTTCCCATGACCTGGGGCAAGTCACTTCATATCCCTGTGATACATGCACTAACATTAGATTAGATTGTAAGCTCTATGGGGAGGACTGTGAATTATAAGACAGTGCGGTGCATATTGTCACGCACTAAATAAGAAAAAATATTTGAACATGAGTGAGTCTATCCAAGACGGTCCCTTCCTCCCATTATATATCACAGTGCGGCCTTAAATGGTTACTACGACTTGGCTTTCTTTGGCCGATTTATTCTGGATCAAATGCTGAGGCTACAAACTTCTCTTTATGGATTGTAGAGTCCTTTAAAGAGATTAGGACCGTGCTGACCCTTTTCAGCGCTTTAGTGCTTCACTCTGTACAGTACAGTATATGGAAAAATTTTGCACGCTGCCATCGGCACCATTAGGTCCGTGATTAGACATTGTTCACCCACGCCCCCGGTGGCGTTGGGCTGGAGCGCACAATGCCCCCCTCCACCCCCCCGTGCGTACATGCCGGCCACGACCGGCCCGGCCGAGCAGGGCGAAGATGACACGAGACGCCAGCACGCGCTCGTGCATTGCCCGCAGACTTATAGGCATGACGTCATACGACGAAACATGCACGCAGGCGGGAGGGTGGCCGTGACGCCTATGAGCGAGTTTCCAGATTGGCTGAATCGCTTCACGTGACGCGCTCCAAATAAAATTGATTTGTTCTCTCAATCGTCTGTCGATCCGTGGGCTTGCAGTAACCCTAACTATGTGCTCCCTTCCTTAGACACCATGATTGGTTTCCGGTGGCGCGCGGCTGGATTCCCGGCACTATAATTGCGGGCCTAAAATTAAGGGGTAGAAGTAGCAAGCTTGCTTCTCCCACACAGCGTCGCAGCCGTGGAGCAGTTGATTGCCGCGATCGCTACTGAGGGTGGTCATGCTTCAGGATTTGGACCAGCCACAGCGTTAAATCGTCCGGGGCCACAGTGTGAACACACCCGTAAGTTTGCACATCCGGGCGGCATGCAGATTTCCTATTGGATTAAGTGGGCATGTTCCAGCAAACACCAGTTGTTGTGTTCGGCACAATTTGTTTGGGCTTTGGTGCACACAAAGCTTATTTGGAATAAATGTGGGACTCCTTCCTACGTATCCATGTGCTTCGTAATGTCTCTTCCATTTCATTCATGCTTCTTTTGTTTTTGTGTGTTTTTATAAAATCCTATGTTATATTCCTGGGGGTGGCTTTCCCACACCCTTTTTTTGTTTTTTGTGATCTATTTACATTGTGCTTCTTCTGTAAAAAACAAATGCCACACTTGACAAGAGGCGTGACAAACACCTGCTTGAGCATCCTGTAATACACAGCATCGCAAACGTGTTTTGTGAAGATGACCAACCTTCAGCATGCTGGGGCGAAGAAGAGCAGATTTAACTCCATCAGCTGCGGAGTTGTTGCAATGCACCGTTCCACAATACACGGAGCCGCCTCAGCAGCATGAACATGTTAAGTCCTCACTCGAGGGGGGGTTGTATCATCTTCTGCCGATACCATGTCTCCGAATCAGTGTTGCCTCCAACACGATTTTTGCCGTTTTGCAAGATAGTTGTCATATCGGATCATATTATACCACCGTGTAAAGTGCTGATGGACTTTATGATCTCCTCCTCTGCCCATCAGATTCAGCTCTGCACACGGGGAGGGAAAGGATAACTTGCTAAACTAGCACTATAATGCTCCAGCAGCGATCCGGATTATTCTGGCATGATTATAGGCTTTAGGGTGTCTTTTGAAGGCAGATCAGTGTAAGGTAACAATCCCATCACTTAGCATGCATCTTTATACCTTGCCATTCACGTTTCCACCCTACATGTGAAAAACCTCCGGTGGTTTCTGACTTTGTAGAAATATGATTGTCGAATACGGGTTTTGTGGGGCTCTAGAGGAAAAAGAAAATGGCCTTACCTATAACAGTTCCATTAGTGCTGTTTTACGACTCAGTTACACGACATCTATTTGTGAGGTGGAAATCGATGTGGCATCAGTCCTCAAGCGGGATAAGAAACTTGGTGTGGCCTCAATAAAAAAATGAATCTTATGCTCCAGGTATTAGTCTTGTAGAGTTGCTTAAGGAAACATTGAAAAAAGATGTTGATAGATGTTGAGGAGAAGGAGCGGACTCAGTGAGTTAAGACCCATGGTTCAAAAAATGAAGAAAACTGACTTTAAATAAGGGGACCCTGGTTCAATTCATGGTGTTGGCTCCTGTGACCATGGGCAGTCACTTTATCACCCTGTGCCTCAGACACCTTAACGGCCAGGGACGTGGTCTAAAATTACTATGGTTTATCCAACTGTCACGGGAGGACAGGTATTTACACCTTTGTTTACCGGGAGCATTTCAATGAGCAAAACTTAGTTAGTAAATAAATGGTTCATTTATTTCATTGAAACAGACCATTACAACACAATGGATTACCAAAATACAGATGATGATATATTTTTTAATTTTCACACTGTGTATTTGGGGGGTCTGGGCTACAAATCTTCAGACTTCCTAAGTGAAATACGAGGTAAAACAAAGTCTTTAGGTGACCGGGGGCTTGTCCGAACATGTCCTGGAACTCAAATCGGCATGAAGTCTGACGCCACCGCTGTATCCTCCCGAGATGCCGAACGAAAGCCCTTGCCGGGAAATAGTACCAAACGCCTTTTGAGTGCCATCCCAAGCCGTGACTGCTACATCATTCTCAGAAATTTGGCCACGAACAATTAGAATTTATTTTTTTTATTTTTGGCCCCAAAAATTTGTCACCTTGAAAATTTCCATACGGCTCGCTGCGATTTCTCCTGAGAAATCCTGTGTGGTTTCAAATTTGCGCTGCTCTCTGGTGCTTGAATCTCGCGAACGGATAATTCTGGCTGCGGCTTTCTGTATAGTATTTCAGGTTCGTTCATGTAATAATCAGCCAATCCTGAGTGTGGGAGTCGCCTACCAGCCAATAGAGCGTTTGCCAGGCAAGCATGGATTCGGGCTTCTAACAAAGGGCATGCGCCAAATTGGAACATCTGCCACTCTTGTCAGTTAGAACACCAGCGGAGTTTAGGCGCCCAAAGTTTAGAGGTAGGGGCAAATGGTATCGATGAATTCCAAGTCAGCCCAGGACATTGAGTACGTGAGGGGTACTGTAACTCTGCTGCCCAAACAATTGCTGTCACGCCGTGGCAACCTCTGATGACGTTCATGTCCGGGACCGAGCAGACGATGCACCAAGCTTGGTAGCCACATGGTTCCGGAACCATGGACCTGGGAAGTCCCCAGCTCATAATTCGTACACAAGCATCTGTACTATTAAAAACATATGAAAACCAAATATTTTCCCATATTTTGTCTAAGTCCCAGGTCAATGAAAAAATGCTTAGTTCATCTACGGGGCTGTATTCATTTCCCTTTGGAAATCTGCTTAGGTTCATTAAAACCCTCGCAACCTATTATATGGTTGGGAGGACCCCCAGAACCTCCCCCCCCATCTATACTGGGTTCTGGGGCAACAGACATTGAAATGGTGGATCCCTCTGTCTGGGGGGGACCCCAGGTACCATTTGGGAATATTTTCACCCATATGGTAGCTTACCTTACTGGTCTGTGCTGAAGAGGGAGTTCCTAGCGGTGTGAGTCGCAAAAGTGTTTCCAGAGCAGCATTTTGGACTCAGCCAGAGCCGTGTGACTTTGTATACGATCGGGCTGCTGACCTGCCTTCGGGTACATATTGGGGCGCCCAGCCACTCGTTGACCCCGACTATCTAAGCACAATCTGATTAGAACGTTCTGGAAAGGTGAAACAGTGTCATTGCTATTGTTCGCACAAATCACACACATGCAGGTGCAAGAAGAAACAGGTTTCAAAGTGACACTCTAACCCCAAATATGGATCAGAGGGTAAAACCAGCCGGGCATAATAATACCTTTAGTGCTGGCTGTTTACCCCTCCCCAACCTCACAAAACCCACGAGCTAGACTGTAATGTGAAGACTTTGATTCCATGTGGCGAGAAAGGCGCTATCTGCAATACTGTTACGGTGGAATTAGTCGAAAATCCGGCATGTTGATTTGGCACACTGTAATTACATGAGCAGAGAACCTCTACATTATTAAAATCTGCCTTGCAAGATTGTAGATATTTGCTCCATACCTAATCCGGAACCTGAACAAGGCCCAGATTAGCATTGTATTGGGTGGAATTGCTGACCTTCATTTAAGGTAAGGCCCTCTGCACCGCGCCACACGCAAGTGGCTTCCCTCAGGGACGCGTGCAAGTACTGCACCGCGATTTGCGGTCTGCAGTGAACTGTTGTTGCTCGCTGGGGGACGGTGCCAAACGGTAGGGTGGGCAGGGGCAATGACGAGGGGGGCGCGGCCATGTCGTGTGTCAGGGGGAGGGGAATCTGGTTTGGGGTCCTTAGGCCCGCAATTACATACAGCACAGCAAAACTAGTTAGGGCATTGAAAAAATAATTAAAGTTAGTTCCCACATCATGCTAATGGTTCTGGACGTTCTGCTGAAGCACATCCATTCACAGCAGCACTTTTTAACAACAAGCCGGGAGTGCACATCCAAGGAGCAGGAGGCCCGCAGCTGCGCTCACAGCACGTAGTCAGTGTGCAGTAGGGTGCGGTACTGTGCAGTGAGGAATGGGACTGGGGCTGGCCGGGAGGAGATCGGGAGGATTGTGAGTCTGTGCGCACGCCGTTGCACGCGAGACGGACGCAGCGGGGCATCTGCCTAATAGTAAATCACGGAAAACTTGTATAATCCGATATGAAGTTTGTTTGTACATTCTTGGTTTCATTTTAAAGACCAGAGTCTTCCGGCAGGATCAACATTAGTTGTTGTTCTGGTTTGGTCCCCCCCCCGAGAACCTCTACTCGCATGATCTGAATCTAAACTGTGAAAAATATGTGTGTGACTTTTTTGTGTTTTTGCGTTAGTCATGTGCTTCAATGAATGGAGGGAGGGGAGTGTATGTGTATTACCTGGGGTGTTCCACCAGAGCATTTGATTATGCAGGCCCAAAAAACATTGTCCGTCCATACCTGATCGATCTGACAAGGCTGATGCACACGTATAACATGTAAATACAATAATCTACAACAAAACAAAAAAACACTCAATGACCACAAAAAAACAGAAGCACGGTAAAAAAGCAAAAGGACTAATTGAAAGAACTGCAAAACTTTAAAATAAATACAATTATTGCATATGAATATATTGCACTAACACACTCACATAAAACTTCTCCCACGTCTATTTCTAGCAAATGACATTTATAAAATAGTATAAAAATATAAATTTAGTGTATGGTGTAGAAAAAAATGATGATTGAGCTTTAATGTAATACCCTCAGGAGATCGCATTTTTCCGGTTAGGGTTTTTCGCTATGGATGTTGCGCGTTAGGAGTTGACGGGCAGTGAGAATTAGGTGCCTTTAACCCTGAACCCACCGCTACAGAGATTACTTTGTGTACCGGAGCAGACTTCAGCAAGGATAACATTAACAGATTAGGCACTGCCATGTCTTCCTTTGCAGAATTTTTAGTTTTACATTTACTGTGTGGTGGTGTGTGTTGTGTGTGTGGGTGTGTTATAGATATATACGCGCACACACACATATGACATGTCACATCTCCCACAGAAGTAAAAATAAAAATTATTGCAAAAGGAAATGCAGTGCCTAATATTGTTATATGTTATGTATGTTAATATATATAGGGAAACATGCACACACAAACCAGGTTTTGTGTGCGCATGTTCGCATACAATTTGTTGTTCATCATTCATGAGTGCAAGTTTTCTTGATTTCCTTTTAGGGATCAATTTTTCTTGTTGTTATTCTGATGTGACATGCCACCAGACAATCCTATCCCTCCGGAGTGCCCAACTGTCTTATAAATCTATATGCGAGACGGTGGAGGGGTTTTATGTCACCTTTTCACCACACCACAACTTAAAGAAATTATATGTATATATTTATATATATATATATATAGAATAGTAATATATATACAGACACGCTATATATATATATATATAGTCACTTATTGCCATTTTCTCTCTGATGTGTCAACAATTGCTGTCCCTTCTGACCTCAATGTTTGGTGCCCATAGGTTCACATCGGCAGAGACAGTAGTGATGAGATGTGCTACGGAGAGTGTTTCGCGGATTGATTACACGGCGCGGGCGCTAGAGCCGACCTTCTGGTGGCATATGGGACCAACAGTGTCTGAGTACGTATACCCTCTTTCTTTCAACCCCTCATTGTTTTTAAAGACTGCAGTTCAGGCAATATTCTGCATGTGTGTGTTTTTTAATAAATCAGTTCTGTATAGTAAGAAACTACTTTGGTGCATTTTCTGTTTGACAAAAAAAAACTTTGAAAGACCAATTTCTTGTATTCTATTTAACAGCATGCTTGTTGCTATAGCAACGTTACATTCCCCATATTTTAAAGTGTCGCACAACTTGCCCATCAATAGACGGAGAACGAATATTGACCGGCAGATATGCGTTCTAGGGTAATTAGGATTGACCACTGAAACTATGAAGTAAAAAAATAAATTAAAAAAAAAGGACGGAACTGCCAGCTTTTAAGCCGGGACCTTTCAAAACAGATCTGCCCAGCAAAGTGCAGGTGAATAAGTACTTAGAAAGCGACAATGTTCATGTTTTCAACACGGCTTTATGTATGTTGATGCGCTATCAACTGTTTCACCTTTCACTGGTCAAATGACGCGTGGGCATTATACGTCTGTTCGCAATTGTGGGGTTTAACTCATTGCCGCCTCTATACCTTTCCCTATCCCCTGAAAGGGATGGGTGTAATGGGCTTTATAGAGAAAGTGAACAAAGAAACCTGTTGGGCAGCTCCTGAAAGGTGCACTGTGAACTGATAAAAACCTTCTACCACAGCCGTGTCTTGTAGATGCTCACGGGGGAGAGGTTCAGGAACGAGACAAGTCATACTCAAGCTTTCGAGGACGTCAACAAATGTAAAAGTTCCGTGCATAGTAAGAGCGCTTGTACTTGATACCCTGAATTGCCAACCAGTGGAGGGATAATATAAACGGAAGAGTCACTCAATGGCTTTCTCATCTCACGGCTAGTGGTGTGTAATCTCCCATGGAAACTGTTCTGTCCTTTGGTCCCTGGTAATAGTCTCTCATTGAGGTCCACCGTTTAAATAGCAGGGAGGAAGCTGTGGAGCTGTTGTTGGTGTTGGCTCCTGACTTAATGGTAAACACAGCAAGTCTCAGAATTCCTAGAGCAGTGGGGGTTCAATGGAAACCTTTTTTTGGTTAATCAACCCTAGAATTAGATTTGGAAATTCTGGGATCCCAACTTCTACCCCCATCTTTCCTCTCTCTTCTCCCCCCCCTCTCTCTTCTCCCTTCCCCGTTCTCGTCTGGTGTCACCCCGTTTCACATCCCCCCCTCCCTCTCTGTTCCTCTCTTACTCTCTCCCTCCCCCTTTTCGCTCTCTACCCTCTTTCTCCTTACCACTCTCCCTTCATTCTCTCCCCCTCTATCTGCCTTCCCTCGTTTCCCTCCTCCCATTATCATCCCCACCTTCTCTTCTCCCACAATCTCCCCTCTTTCCCCTTCTTTCTTGCCCTTATAACACTCTTTCCCCATCTCCCCCCAACCCCCCCTTCCCCCCCCCTTCCTCTCTCTTGCCCTTTACACTTTTCCGCCCCCCCTCTCTCTCTTGGGCCCTTTACACATTCGCACTCATAACCCCCCCTCCCCCCGTGAGCCTGCGCCGGTGCGCAGCTCCTCCTATGTCAACTCCCGGAAGTTGACGCCCGGAAACCACTGAGGGGTGCCCGCAGAACCCGGTGAAAATGCCTTAGAGGTTACATCCTTTACAGGAGATAGGGGAGGGTCACCCCTTGATCTGTGATCTATTGTGGCACTGGAAGTTTATGAGGAGAGGCTGAAGTGCATTGTGGACTCATTACAGAACCTTCTGCTTCTTTAAGCTTGTTTCCTTGTGCTCCTCCTTTTCGTCCCACCGTTTACACTGCAGCAGTGTGGAGGAGAACATCTTGTGCTATTTTGTAACTTCATCAGAGCAGGGTCATCCTTGACATTATTGCCATGTTGATATGCATGTAATTCGTGCCTGCATTTTTGTTGTTCTTGTCTTCACACCCCGTCACTGTGCTGCAGGATTAGTTGGGCCTTATAATAATTAACTACTAGCAACCTAACGGATTTGACTGTTTGTTAAAGGCAAAAGAGAAACAATTACAACAGCCAGCCCTTTTTATCTTCCTATATTTTGCACCGGGTAAGGAATATTTTTGACTCCGACCGATGTTAGAGGGATTTTTTGCCTATACGGCACAGCTAATGAATAATAAGGCAGTTCAGGAATCCACGCTGAACGCACATGATCCAGGGCCTTGTTTCAACAAATTCCATAAGTAATTGTATTACTGTATGTGCTGGAACATTGCGCTGTTCTGAAAACAACTTGCTGTGAACCGTACTTTAACCCCGGCGAACCTCCATATTCTATAATGTAGAGAAATATGTTGGAACACAAGTAGGTTATGCAAAAATGCCAAGTTTACGCATTAGTAGTAGGCAAAACTAAGGTTATTTTGCATACTACTTGTGTGCCGCCATTTCTCTACATTAGGCTATTAATGGCCTCTGTTTGGATCATAGGGGCATTGATGAATTGGCTTGCACAAAGGTCTCTCTCCTTTTTACTTGTACTCATCTTGGCATTGGGAGGTGCTCTGGATAATTTTTGTATTACAATACAGGGGTCCACGGTATCCGCCGGCCCGTTTCCATCGAATGCCGTATCCGACGCCGCATAATACAGTCGCTGGACGCATATCCGACGTCGGACCGCTTATCCGACGCTCACCCCCGCGGTTAACATGGACCCACAATCGACGGTCCGTTATAGACGGTGGTTTGCGGGACGCGCGCCATCGGTTTAAGCGAGACCGGCTGGTATGTGTATAGTGTAGGACTTGAGATGAAAGACATATGAGTGGAATACCCCAGACAAGAGCTTGTGGGTGTGTCTTGTGGAGGAAGATATCGACATATCTGTATCAAGGTAAGGAGAAGTTTGCCTTTATGGTTGCCATATTTTCCATGTGCTGTGCCAAGAAACCTTATTATCTATATCTATATTTTGGAAAGCGCTCTGTCTTTCGCTAGGCATTTGGACAACCTTTAAGATATCGTAACCGAATTTTGCGGGCTGGTCTGCAATCAAGGAGGCAGGTTGTTTTGTTTCTTTGGAAATTGGATACATTCTATATGAAATCCTATGGGTTATTACAATTTCTCTAACAAGTCAGCCACTGGTGGTTTGACCTGGTCGGCTATGTATCTGGCACGTGACGTCATACTGGTGACATCACAATGCACACAGCCTGGTGGCAGATAAGGAGTGTCAGATAGCTATAAAGTTTACACAGAAGGACGAAGAAAGAAAGAGGACGTAATTTGGCACGTGAGGAAGAAAGTTAAGGGCTTGGATATAGTATAGACACGCATGTCGAAGCGCACCTGCTACGAGAAGCGATCTGTGAGCTTTAGATTGCGTGACGGGGGGTGTGGGGGAGCGTGGCGAGGCTTTGTGCCGGGATACGTGGCCTGGACGCCGCCACTCATTGGCTGAAACGCGCGTTTGACCCGGCCGTCGTGGCGGCAAAATAAAATAAAAAACCTGTTGTCTCTCGCCAAGTATCGGGCCTAGTCTCGCTCTGCGCGCACTATGGCCGTGCGCATTGCTTCCGGCATTTTGTTTCGGCGCCCAGAGTGTTCGCTTACTATGGCCGTGGGCTAAGAATGCTGGAAAGGAGACGGAGGCAGAAAGAATGGGGACCATCGTAGGTAATAAAGGAAAGTGAAGGGAGAGGAGATGAGGGAGGGTAGAGAAAAGGGTGTGTTTTTAAAATAACTAGTAGAACATGAACCGCTTTAGTGCTGTAATGGCGAGAAACCTTGCTCTACGTGTGGGCTGAGCCCTCAGATTTGGCGTGCTTAAATGTTGTATTCTTGAATGTGATTTTTCCCCCTTTTCCATGCAAAACTTCTCTGCCACTAAAGGGGTACAGATGCTTTCCCTGAGCTTGCAATGGCCCCTCTTTCTGTACCCAGTTTGTATTTCAATTGCATTTTCACGTCCTGCGGCAGGGGCCGTCTTGGATCAATAGCTTTGATTTCAGTAGGTGATCGATATGTCAGATGTAGGAATGCAGATTCTCTCTCACTGACGTATGTATGTCATTATCCGTCCCCCTGGGTGAGATCTATCAACGCGTGTTCCACACAGGAATAAAGTTGGCTTCAATCCATCTGCCGCTCGCTGTCCATCCTCTCTCATCAGGCGACATATCTCCTCCCATGCTCATTAGCTCTTTCTGGTGTCTCTGCGACCCTTGCCCCGTGTTCTGGGTACTGCTGTCTCTTGGCCAAATCTAGGGAGGGAAGACGTTGAGTAGTGTCGTTTGAGACACTACTGTTCTCTGTGCCCTGTCTCAGTGACTCTGTCCCTGTGACACACTCTGTGCCCCTGACTCAGTGAATGTACCTGTCTTTGTGACACTCTTGTGTCCCTGTGTCAGGACTCTGTCCCTGTCTTTATGACACTACCGATCTCTGTGCCCCTGTATCAGTGACTCTGTCCTGTCGTTGTGGACATTCACTTGATGAGCCCATTAACTCAGTGACTGTACACTGTCTGTGGACAATCTCTGTTCCCTGTCTCAGTGGACTCTGTCCCTGTTCTTAGACACTATCTGTCCACTGTATCAGGAACTGTCCCTGTTTTATAGACACTATCTCTGTGCCTCTTCTATGACTTTTTATCTTTCCTGTGCCCCTGTCTCCCCAGTGACCTGTCCCTGTCTTCTTTGACACATCTCTGTGCTCCTGTCTCAGTGATCTGTTCCTGTTTTTATGACAACTATCTCTGTGCCCTGTCTCAGTGACTCTGTTCACCTGTTTTTATGACACTCTCTGTGCCCTTGTCTTTATGACTATCTCTGTGCCACCTGTCCTTCAGTGATCTGTCCCTGTCTTTATGGACACCTCTGTGCCCTTGTCCTTTATGACGCTATTATGTGAACCTGTCGTCAGTGGACCTCGTTCCCTGTTTTGAACTCTCTGTGCACTTTGTCTTTTTATGACACTATCTCGTGCCCCTGTCTCAGTGACTCTGTCCCGGTTTTTTTGACACTCTCTGTGCCCGGTCTTTATGACACTATATCTGTGCCCCTGTCTCAGTTGAGGCGTCCTGCTTTATTGACACTTCTCGCTCGGCCACCCTTGTTCTTTATGACGCTTATTCTGTGTCCTGTCTCAGTGAATCGGTCCCGTCTGTATGACGCTTGCTCGGTGCCCCGTATTCAGTGACTATGTCCCTGTCTTTATGGACACTCTCTGTGCCCTTGTCTTATTTGATGACGCTTATCTCGGTGCCCCTGTCTCAGGACTGGTCCCTGTTTTTGATTTGAAAATCTCTGTGCACTGTCTTTAGAAAAGATCTCTGTGCCCCTGTCTCAGTGACTCTGTCCCTGTTTTTTTGACACTCTCTGTGCCCTTGTCTTTATGACGCTATCTCTGTGCCCCTGTCTCAGTGACTCTGCCCCTGCCTAAGTTGCTATCTCAGTAACTCTGCCCATCTCTTCACTTCTACTGTTTCTACTGCTTTCTGCCCCACTCTCTCTTCCTCTTTCTTTTCCTCTCTGCCCATCTCTCTCCATTCTCAGATCCTTTCTCTCATTTTCCTCGCACAGTTTCTCTAGCCGCCGCCTTCCAACTAACTCTCCTTCTGCATCTCTCTCTCGCTGTGCCTTTCCTATCCCTTTCTTCTGTGCTGTCCTTTGTCCCTTCCTTTTCACCTATGCCTTCACCTGCCTTTCTTCCGTCCTTTGTCTTCTTCCTTCTCTTCACCCCCCCCCCCCCTCCTTCTTTTCCTCCCACCTCCCTCTGTCCCACAGCCTCCCGCTCTTCATCTCTCTGGGTTTCAATAAGCAGGTTCCCCAGGCTGTCTGTGCAGGTTGCTCTTTTACCCAGTAGGAGCTGAGCTGTATCTGGGCCCATCGGAGCCTCACTCGGCTCTCCAAAGCGTTCCTGCGCTCGCTGTTCTGTTGCCATGGAAACTGCCGGCATGTCCCAGATGTGGCGAACTTTGAAGTCCGAATATGATGGAACCGGCCCAAAAATAACCAAAAAGCGAAAAGAAATGAGGGGGGTGGGGAGGGAAAGAAAATAAAGAGGAGACACATCTGGGGGCTTCTTAAGGTGGATCTGCTGGTGGCAAGCTCTTGTAATCATAGATTATCTTCACGTGCATGAATAGACAGACGCACGTGATATTTGAGCTTTGGTGTGTGCATCAGATAATTATGATTTATACACTCAGAATGTTAACAAAAGGTTATGCAGTAGAGCTGATATTTATAGAATATAATAGGCTATATCTCACCTGCCTTATTATGTGTGTGTGTGTGTATATAAATATATATACATACATACACACACACACACACACGTGTATAAATATATAGGTCTGTGTGTCTCTCTCTCTCTCTATATATATATATCTGTAGATATAGAAAAATTATTTTATTTCAAATAAGAGAAGAAAAACACCATAGATTTAATTAATTTACATTTAGGCACTTAGGCCCCGAATCATTAAGCGTCGTTAAATCAGGAAAATAGCACAAAGTGACCTGAAACAGGAAGAGGCATTGTTCTCCCTGAGTCACCGCCCTATTCACTAGCTTAATTAGATGCAAAAACAGCCAAGCTTGAAACCATTCAAGTAGACATTAAGGTCAGGTTTTTTCAGGCTGACGTGTGTTCTTCATCTAACGCAGGGAGGCTCAACTCCAGTCCTCAAGCCCCCCCATAACAGGTCAGGATTTCCCTGCTTCAGCACAGGTGGCTCAATCAGAGGCTCAGTCTTCGAGTTGAGCACCCCTGATCTAAAGTGGGGTCACGCCCACCTATTCTCTAAAATGGGGCTTGGATGGGGGTAGATTTTCAAATATAGCGTAAACCTTTTAATAGCCCACGTGTCCAGCTACATTTTTTAATAGGAGTTTGAAATATAAAGAAACACTGTACACAGCTTTTCAGATGCAAGTTATGTATTTATTTATTTTAACTTTTAGTATCTAGGTAAATTTTTTTCAACCAAGGTTCTTAGGGACGCGTGTGTTCCCCAGGTGTCCCTAATGGATTTCCTGCAATGTTTCGGTCATTTGAAAATTGTACCAAATACAGAAGAATTTACATTCTATATCTGATCTCAGACGCGCTATTAGAGAGGGTCGGGGTCCCTTACAATGCATCTGATCTCAGACGCGCTATTAGAGAGGGTCGGGGTTCCTTACAATGCATCTGATCTCAGACGCGCTATTAGAGAGGGTCGGGGTTCCTTACAATGCATCTGATCTCAGATGCGCTATTAGAGAGGGTCGGGGTTCCTCAGAATTTCACAGAGGGTTCCTTAACCAAGAAAAAGTTGGAAACCACTAATCTAGGTATTTTCCCACTCCCATGCCCTGGTGGGTGTGGATGGGAGTAACACCATGTTTAGGTATGAATGAAATAGCGTAACATTATCTCCCAGCGTTATCCGTAATGGCGTTTAGTGAATATGTTATGCTTATGAGTACGGCACGTTATTTCTAACGCCATATTTTTTTATAGGAATAAAGCGGAGTTAAGATGACGTTATTAACTGTGCTGCCGTTAACATGACTAACTTGGGTTAAGATCACGTTAAATAGCCGAACGGTGCTTAGTGAATCTGGGCCTAACAGATAGGGTAGGCTCGGCTTCCACGGCTTCACAATACATCGTTAAGGAATACCGCAATTCTTAAAAGGTTGCAAACCACCGTGTGCTTTAGGAGAAGTAATGATTTCTTCTGATAAAAGCATTCATCCGACTTGCATTAAACTGATTTATGCGTACGCAAGGCATGTCATCATTAAAATATGTGTGCATACAGTATAATATAGTGTAATAGTTATACAAACGGCTTTATTGGTTCTGACGATCTGTCGCTGAGTTTCAGGCTTGGATAACTTTTATTGCGTAAAGGTTGGCGTGCTGTACGTATTACATATGTTATGCATGAACTCTATTTATTCCAAGCTGCTACCTTTTCCGCTGCTATTCGGGTGTATGCTGTATAATATTTGTCTGTTTTATGGATGTTTTTTTTTTTTTCTTTGTTAATGCAATTTATGTTAATTTAACACCAAATATGACATAGTTGTAGATATACTCATTTTTGGGGGGGGGATAGGGGTGCTCTTGTGTGCTGCTGTTTGGCTAAATTGGCTGATGACTATTATCCCAAGATTCCCACCACGCTATGGATGATCCTGTTTAGTACAGGACAATCCTGTCCACCTTTCAGTTGGGACATTGGCATGGAGAAAGTGCAGATAACATCGCTCATGCTTCCACAGCCTATAATGTACGTGACAGCAGGCGCAGCATGGCCAGCTACACTAAGGGTCCATCCAGCTTGCTGGCCTTGCCCGTCAAGATGGCTTCCCAAAGGGTTAACTTGGGCCATCTCAGTGTGTCAAAAGGGCCAACCTGGTCATAGCATGTTAAGTGCTGTCGTTCTGTGTTGTTACTTTGTAAACGCCCTTGTCTGTGGGACTCGTGTGGCTGGGCTTGCATCAAAGCGCCGAGTGATGGGCACACAATGAGTCAGAGTGCTGGCCTTGGTGTAGGCCAGGCGGAGTGTTAAGGGAGTTGGGGTGGGAAGTGCCTGCCCGCTTACTCGAAGCTGGAGCATTGTGCTCTACCCCAGGGGTGCGTAAACTTCCTGTGCTGCTCCCCCCCCCTGCCTGCGCTCCCCCTGGGTCGCGCCAACCCCCCCCCCACCTTAAATGCGACGTCATGTCACGTGATCCCGTGGAGTCATTTGACGCTCGTCGCCATGGAGACGTGTGGACCGAAGCCTGGTAACCGAGTTTACAGAGGCCTCGCACTGAAGAGTGCAGGGCTTCTGTAACCGCCGCGCCCCCCAAAAAACCTCAGGGGGCTGCGCCCCCCAGTTTGCACACCCCCTCGCTCCTGAATGGTCAGCAGCTGGTCTTCCATGTTTCAGATGGAGGCTCAAAGTATAAGAGCTGATGCTGCTCACAACTCATTAGTAGTTCATGGTTGGTTTGAGTGTCAAGAGACCAACTAGAAAGTGAATTGTGGACCAGAGGCAGGTATCCAGAGTTACTGGGATACTCTGACGGACGGATCAAGGCAGCATACTGGGTAAGCTAGCCCCAGCGAGCTAGGAGTACTGTGTACCCTTTGTTTGTGGTAACTATTGCCCTGCGTTGCTCCATGTTGGCCCCAGACAGAAGAGACCTACGTTATTTAACTCTCTCATTCTGCCTGGTGTTTGCAATCCCTGTTAAAACACTGGTCTACCGTGACAATACACTGCTTTCTTTTCATTATATGTATGACCGGGTTTTCAGATCTTCTGCACAGCAGTTACAGGGCAGTCCCTCCTAGGACCAAAGTGAACTAAGGATATATTGTTATATATCTATATAGCTGTGTTATATAGTTTCAATGCAGGTGTTAATATTTTCATATTATGCAAAATCTAGGGGGGTGGTTACAATCTTTATCTCGTGCCTTTTGGTGATAAGACTGTTTACCTGTTGCTTTGGGGGTTGACTTTCTGCTCTGTTCTTTGTTTGCAAAGTAATTGTAAAGCCCCCACTAATCAAACAGGTAAGCGTAAGCACCAGATGCACTGTACAGTCTGCTTGAAGCCAGGGTCTCAAAACAAATGCATCAAAATATAAGGTTTTATATTTAACACGCGTGGATGCTGTTGACGTTTACATGTGGTCTACTTTGTGTGTGTTAGTCTTTAGCGGTGCTAGTAGCCATATTGGTCCAATAAAGAGCTAGATACTTTGTAGGTTGTGATACCTTTTTAACGGAGCAACATATTAATCATACAAGGTTTTCTTGTATATAAGCTCTCGAGGCTGCAAATGTCTCTTCATCAGATATGATCTCTAAACGAGATGGGAGGCTTAAAGCAGCAATACTACATCCCCCCCTTTTTTTTCTTCTTATTTGTATATGTAAAGCATGTGACAATGTATAATTCTACATTCTTACCTAATGCCGGTAATCGTTTGGTGCACCAGTTATAAATCTGTCCATGTCCTGATTGACCGCCTTCTGACTTTGTGCCGATGTATGTAACATTACTAAGTGTAACACATTATTGTTACCGCTTTCAGAGGAATCACAGTCTGCTGTTTTGGAACATAGCAACTAATTTGTTTGTGATACTTTGTTGCCAAAGGGCAGCGCTCAAAAAGGTTTGTGTCAGAGCCCGTTTCAAAAGAGGAAGTGGATATGACTTTGTAGCACCCAAAGCATAATCAGTACATTTAAAAAAAATGACTAAAAGGGGCATAAGGAGTTAAAAAGGAAATGCAGACAGAATTACAGAATTATTTATTTAAAAATAAATGATATAAAGATTTTTCAAGTTTTGCTGCTTTAAATACATAGCACACGAGGTCCATCACAGCCGGGGTCGTCATCTCTAAACGATGTGTTCAGTAAATTAACATACTGTAGCCGTTGTATTGTCCTCTGGGTGTATTCATCCATGGATGAGGATACCTGTAAATACTCTGAGGCTGCTCCGTCATCAGCACGGGGTGCGAGTAGGGCTGTGCGGTGGTCTTGAATACTAGTTGACCGGTGCGCCTTTTGACCTCTGCCTCTCTGCCCCTCAGTCCCCATCGATCCCGCGCACGGGATGCAGGTCCTGTATGTCTTTGTGGATATAAAGATCGACACGTCGCACTTTGTGGATACCATACGATTCAACTTCCCCGGCGGAGCCTCCCTGGCCTTCGTCAGCACGATCCAGTTTGTGTCCGCACTGCAGGTAAGCTGAACGGGCACGCCTTTTACATGAGCCAGCTAGGAGTCCACCAGGAAGCCCTTCTGTAGGGGAGAGAATAGGGAAGGGTGGGGGTGATCTTTGGATTGTGGGGTAAGAGTGTGTGCCAGTTTCAGCTCCTATTGGTCTGGGGTATATTTTTGAGCCACAGGCACCTACCATTGGATTGTAAGTTCTCCCATGGTGTGGGGGAGTCCAGATATTGGGAAACGCTGTATACAGAAATTGCAAAGCATCACGAACTAGCAGCAAACCCCCCCTCCCCCCCCAAAAAAGATGCCTTTAATTCATACCATGTCAAACACAAGAAGCAGCCACTGAGCATTCAAAACAGGTCTCATGACATATTGAGGGGAAAAATTAATCTTCCACCATGGTCACTATGAACAGTATAATATTGAGGTTCAAGGTATTTGAACAAAGTCCAGTGAATAGTGCTCTAATGACTGTAGGTAGAAAGTTTGTAACATAATCAGTGCATTTCTTGATTGAAGAAAAAAGATCAAACAGGTGAGGTCATCTTAAGGTGAGGTTCAAAGCCAAAATCAAGGTTTTCATTGATACCACTACCCTATTACCCACGACACTGTCTCTTTGTGATGAGTATGCCTGTAAATTCTGACTAGAAGATTTGGCCCAAAGGTAACCCCTCGGGAGGGAGAGGGACTGGCAATGGGTTGCCGTGTCCTCGGGCAGCGAACCTGTGCAAGTGTAAATCGTGGGAACACTGATCATTTGCACAGAGAAAGGGAGTGTGTCCTAACCAAGACCGGCTTCCAATAGAGAGTCCTTCTCAAGAGCCTGCCACGGAGTTCCTGTTTTAATTAACCACGGAAGGGAGAAATATGTGTATAAGCCTTTTAAATGTGACAGAGGCAGCTGAGAAACAAGAGAGAGAGAAAAAAAGAACCATTGTATAGCGCAGACAAATGATATAAAAGGCAGTTGGTGCCATATTTAACGAAGTGGCTCTAAGCCGTAAGACACATTGCTGCTCTGTAAAACACCTCCCTGTCCAATCAAGGGATGGGGGGGCTGCAAGGGATTTTACAGCATCAGAATATGTTTTATGTCTTGGCACCATTTAGTAGATATGGTGTTTTGATCTTTAGGCATAAAAGCTAGTTTATCAAATCAAACATTTCAAGGGTTCCAGTCTTCTTCATCAGGAATGTGTCTGCTCGGATCTGCCACAGAACAAATCAACTGGTCACGTGGCCGTCATAACAGAAAGGTCAAAAATCTCCTCTATTTTTATTTTTTATTATATATCAAGAGAAATAATCAGTCCCATCCAAAGCATTTGTCACGGAATCCAAGAGAAGAAAAATGGTCTGTAGAAAAACGACCTTTCCAAATAGTTATTGCACAATTACCAGGCATAAAGTTAGAGGAGGAAATCGGTGAGCGCCAGGTACTTGCAGGTCATATATATATGTATGTATGTATGTATGTATATATGTGCTGTTGCCTTTTTGTCACCTTTGCTGTTGGTAACGTATGCTTTACTTATCTTATGGTACAAGCACCGGCCTAATACTTAATTAATGCAGGAGTGCCGGATATCGTGTGTGTGTGTAATAAAGTTTTATTAAACAAGCGACGGTCCGGTTTAATCTAGAACTTTTCTTGAGGGGCAAAAAAGACCAATACGACGACCAAACGTAAGATGGGATGATGAAATCAGAAAATATGCTGGAGCAGTGTACGTGGAGAAGAGCGGCTTCCAACCGCAGGACCTGGAAGATCATTGAGGAGCCTTCATCCAACAGTGGGCCAACAAAGGCTGAAGATATATATATATATACCGTGTGTGTATGTGTGTATGTATGTATACACACACACACACACACACACACACACACACACACACACACACACACACACACACACACACACACACACACACACACACACACTGTGTTTGTATATAGATCTTAGATGTGTTTCTTGGACTTGGTGTATCCTCAATGCAGCAGCTTGAAATTTCCAAGCATCACCTTCTTCTTCAGTCCTGAAGAACTGAACTGTGCTATTTTCAGCCCTGGAAACACCCAGGTTTTTGAAATATTTGGCTTTTACTTTACCATTTAAAAGACATTAAAATAACACAGGATACCAACGGTGTGACCGATCGATGAAATCTGCAGTGGCATGTTTCCAGATCATTCCAAACCCTCTCTTTTGAAAGGGGCCTCTCGTGCTGTTCCTTTACTATAATGAACAAGGCATCTTTCTATAGAAGGAAACCAAATACATGTACAGTAGGGCCCCGCTTCTCGCCGGCCGCTGATACGGCGGTACCGAGAAGGGGGCCGCCATGTCTGCGCATGCGCAGAGCGGGGAAGTCAGAGGTCGCGCATGCGCAGAACGGGCAGTTGCCGAGAATGCGCATGCGCAGAGTGAAGGTTGCATGTGCAGAAGGGAGGAATTGCCGGTTTGCGCATGCGCACATGCCAAAAATTGCCAATTCCGCTTTACAGCGATTTTCGTTTTGCAGTGGGTCCTTAGAACGTAACGCGCCACATGCCCGGGGCCCTCCTGTATTTAGATTTCAGTTCTCCTACCATGAAAGATTGTTGCCATTTACAGTAATCATAGTTAGCAGAGAGGTGCCAACTAGGGCAAATTCACTTTACCTATGTTAAAGCAGCAGTCCAAGCCAACATTTTTTTTTTTAATCTAATTTTTTTCCCCTTTAATATGTGCATCAATGCAATCCACACAATAAGTAATTAGCTAAGTTGCCGATCGATCCGTTCTCCTGTGATCGATCGGCGAAGATTCGGCTCGGGGGTTCCCTAAATGGCTGTCAGAAGAGGACCAAAGATGCAAAGTTCTGTGGGGAAGATCATGTGACCGACCAGGCAGTCACTAGATACAATTGGTGCATTGCTAGAGAGAGGGCAGGACTCAAAAATGGGTGTGCCTGAGCCTGTTTCAGAAGAGGAAGGGGATGTGACTTTGTAAATGGTTGCCATAGAAACAAAAATGCTTGTTACACTTTAATACATTAAACATTTCAGTCAGAGGTATTTAAAAAAAAACGATGCCACAATTTTTTTCTCATAGTACGGAACTGATTTTTTTTTTTAACAGACACGTAGGATATTGCTTGGTCTGCAGCTTTAAGCTCGAAGGCACTAGTACTTTTTAACCTAAAAAATGTAGGGGCGAAATTGAAATTTTCGATCAAACTTTGTCATTTTTATTTTTGTCCCGAGTTGACAAAATATACGCTGAATGTGTGGTTTTTGCAGGAGAAGCGTCGAGCCATATTTTAGCCGGTGCAGATTTTTACTTGGTGAACTCCCAGCAAATATTTTAAAAGTTAAATAGGCGAATGGCATCGCAGGCGGATTTGCCAGTAACAAAATGTGGGCGAACGCTCCTAAAACCGCCGTCACTTTCACTTCGCCTCCCCTTTCTGCGCACGGCAAAATATCCGTTGGCGAATGTTTCTACGTTGGTTGGAGCCGAATGTTTCAACATTTACTTCCTGTGCGAATGTCAAAACAAATATTCGTTTCGTTTTGCGCAAGTGTGGTTTAAAGATAAAAAATGTAAAAAGAGGCCGTCCTGGGACTGAGCGGCGAATATCCGCCCCAGGGTACAACACTGCATTCGCACATCTCTAGCTACCAGTCCCCCCAAGGCCGCGCTTATAGTGCCGGCGACGCGACGTCGCCCGAAAACAAACGCAATACTGCTGCTGCCGCGTGCAAAAACTGGTAGCTGGCAAAATTTGATTTTTCAAGGGCTGTCGCCTCATGTGACGGCCCTTGAACCAATCAAATGCCCGGAATCCAGTGACGCCGCCGCCCAGCGAAATATAACTTTCGCCTGTGGCGATGGGTGATGTCACCCGTCGTGTGGCCATCGACGGCACTATAAGCGCGCCCTTAGAAGCAAAACCGCGCAGGCTGGATTTACCCTGGCATCACATATTCACTGTACCCGAGGTTCTCAAAACGGGTTCAGTGGACCAGGGCTGCTCAACTCCAGTCTTCAACCTCCCCCCCAACAGGTCAGGTTTCCAGGGTAGCCCAGCTTCAGCACAGGTGGTTCACTCCTATTGAGCCACCTCTGCTGAAGCTGGGACTGATTGAGCCACCTGTGCTGAAGCAAGGTATATCCTGAAAAACAGACCTGTAGGGGGTGCCAGACCTTGTCTCCGGCGTTTCTGACGTCACAGACCTGGCAACGAGACGTCATATGACTCTGCGGCGTCATTTGATGCGGCGTCACCAGAAGCCGCCAGAAACGAGGTAAGGGAACTTACAGAGGCCTCGCGCGCTCCCCAGCATTTAATTTAAATGCTTTGGGGAAGAGTACTGGAGTTGAGCCCCTGCTCTAAAGCTTTCTCTACTTGGATATTGAACTATAGAAACTGGTGGATGAGGAGTGACTTTTGGCTTAACTAGTCTGTCCATTTTGACTACTTGCTACAAAAGTATCGATTTAAGGCCTTCTCTGGTAGGTTCTGTACCCTGTTCCCTCGTGTCTACCTTAAACATTTTTGAGTTCTTAGCCCCTGCTACTTCTGCTGGAAGGAAGTTCCATGCATTTCCTACTCTTACATTAAAAAATACTTTATATTTGACTGAGTCTATGAAATAGGGCCAGGAAACCTGTTACCAGTGTTGAACAAAGGTGCTCAACCTCGGTCCTCAAGGGCTACTAAAAAGCCAGGTTGTCAAGATTTCTCTAACACATACTTAACCAGTGAAGCTTAGCTTTGAAAGTAAGGCTGTGCCTATAGTGCCGTCGATGGCGACATGACGAATGACGTCACCCGTTGCCGTCGCCACCGGCGAAAGTTATGTTCCGTCGGGCGGCGGCGGCGCGGGATTCCGGTAATTTGATTTGTTCAAGTGAAAAATCAAATTTTGCCGGCTTCAGGTTTTCGCTCTTTCGCTTGTCGCCGTCGCGTGCACTATAAGCGCACGCAATGTATTTGTTTTTGGGCGACGTCGCATCGCCGGCACTATAAGCGCGGCCTAAGACAACTTGCTTTTGTATGTATGGATTATGTGGTAAATTGGTGCATCACAGGGTAAGCTCACAGCGAGCATAAGTCCATTCAGAATGAATCCAGAAATAACTGTATTATAACAGAGATAATCACCCCAGGGAGAGGTGGGGACCTAGTGGTGCCCACACAGCTACCACATAAGACATTGGTGAGACATGAATAACGCATGGGGTGTAGGAAATAAACAATCCAGCACTAGAAAGGTAATAACAGAAGGGCTGCTGCCCTTTACCTGACTGTGTGTTCCAGATGGGTAGAATTCCTCAGCGTGCCGTCCTCAGGAGTGTAGGTCAGAATGTGTAGAAGAAGGAAGGAGCACAGCCATCTGCATCCAAGGTGCAAGAAATGAATATGGGCAACTCCAAAGTGAAATAAAAAGTGGTACATTATTTAATCAGCTTGGCAATGGGGTAGGAAAACGCACCAACGCGTTTCATCCCGCAGGACTTTCTCATGGTTGCAGTGTTGTGTTGTCCTACCCCATTGCCAAGCTGATTAAATAAAGTACCACTTTTTATTTCACTTGGAGTTGCCCATATTCAATTTTTGCCCATTGGATGCGGATGGCTGTGCTCCTTCTACATATTTTGTATGTATGGTCCTGAAAACCTGGTCTGTTGGTGACCCTCGTGGACTGACCTTGAGCTCCCCCGGTGGTAAACCATCTAGGTGAGGGAATTGGTTTCTTTAGTGCCCATTGGAAACCGTTATTTTACTAGGGAAGGCCACTAGCCTCCCCCATTGAAGGTAGAGGCTACGTCTACAGACAACTCTCCTGGTTACTTTGCCGCTCCATCCCAACAGCACTGAAGTAATTACATTGATTTGCTGCGCGCTGCCGGAAGTTTGAGAAGAAAGACTGGGCTGCTGCACAACACACAGCATTATGGGTGACACTGCATTGACCGACCGCACTCCCGTGGGCTGTGACCCTGGCTCTCTCCTCCCTGCCTTATGTCTTCTGTGTTTAGGGGAGGTGTTAAGGTTTCATAGTCTTCCTGTCTGTGTGACATGAAGTGGCAGCGTCGTCGTACTCTCCTTTGAGCTTGTTATAGAGAAAAGGAGAGATGTGGAAGCAGAGGGAAGAGATTGATTGTTTAAATGGAAGAAGGGGGTTCACCCCCTATCATTACCAAAGGAACGAAGCCCAACATTTCCGGAGATGATCCCGCATTCAAAATCCATAGTGCAAGAACAACTCCAGTTTTTTTTCCTTAGATTTGTTTCTATATTAACTTGGGTTACCGGAATCAGCAGTGTGACAGCAGCTTCTTGTTCATAGCTTGTCTGCTGTTTGGAGGTCTCTCTCTATCAGTGTCTCTCCATTTGCTTATAAGGCCTGGGACATAGTGCCCAAAACAGTGCGGAGGCGCGCTGAGGCTCAGGGAAAGCGGTGCTTTCCCTGGCCTTATAGCGCGCCGTCCGTGGGCGTGTCGGGGGCGGGTCTGGGGGCAGGCCAGTGACGTCACGGAGCTGGTTCGCCCTCATTGGGCGAACCGCTCACGTGACCGGCCCTGCGCTCCGGCAAGCAGGAAATTTTCAAAACTCCGTCGGACACACGCTTCCCCAAGCGTGCGGACGCGTGCGCGAGCCCCTGCTAAAGCCGCTCTCATTGCGGCTGCAGGGGCTCAGTGCCGAGCAGCAGCGCGCCTCAGCACGGGACCATGCCCGAGGCCTAAGGTAAACACACATCTCACAAATACACATCCAATCTCTCTGCCCTCCTGCTTCCATAGATGACTTGCTAGTCAGTGTCAGTGTCAGTGTCAGTGTCCTTGTCCACATACTGTAGGTCAGGGGTTCTCGTCTCCAGGTATCAAGACTCCCCAAAAGGTCAGGTTTTCAGGATATCCCTGCTTTAGCAAAGGTAGCTTAATCAGCCCCTTCTTCAGCACAGTCTTTGACTGAGCCACATGTGCTGAAGCAGGGATGTCCTTAAAACCTGTTGCGGGGCAGGGGGTCTTGAGGTCTGGAGTTGAGCACCCTGGCTCTAGGTTTAAGGGTTATTCTTGACGCCACTATTGTTGCATCTTGGCTGTTGCCCCAGACTCTGAATATTGTTAAATTCTTAGTCAGTCCGGGACAGCTGGTTATTAGCTATTTCTCCACTTTGGGGTATTAACCCCTTCGCCGTCAGTAACACACAGACTGCATTGCATGTTTACAAGTCCAGATTCTGGCCGTCCATGGATAAGATCTTGCACACAGTGTTTACTTTATGTCTCTAGAGTATAAAACAAGGACATTGTGATCATTGTATGTATTTATGTATTAGTCTGTCCTCATTCCAGTAAATACTTATTGGACTTGGTTACCTTTAAAAAAAAAGGCAGTTGACAAATTCAATCCATTGAGCAGTGATTGAGCTCCAGCATCACTCCACAACGCTTTCATTTTTCATACAGTGTATAGAAGAAACAAATTCTTAATCACGAAGGGAAAATAGAATCCTTTGATCTCTCATTACGAGCAGCCCACACATCGGGACCAAGAATGGCACTAAAATTGAGTTTGGTCCCTGGTCCCCAGGACTCGCTTAGCCATTTCCTTTTCGAACAATTAAGGAGCTCCTGAAAAAGCCAACCCACCAAGATCAAGATTCCCCTCTCGTAGGAATCCCACTGGGCATTATAGCCATGTCTAAGTGTATTAAGTTTCGTGTTTGTTTCACTTTATCATTTTGTGCTGGTTGTATATAAATAACCTTCTGACGGAGAGTGGGTGTTTATGAGCATTTAATCGGGCCACTATCACGGCTACGGGGCGCTATATATTCTACCTACGCGAGTACCTCCATTCTCCTTTTTATTGTGTCCTCTGAAATGAAAAAAAAAAAGTGTTCTGTTATCTGTTTTGAGCAGCAATTGCAGAACTATCACAACAAGTTGATGGATGCTTCTTGGATTCACAGGGCTACCGTGGGGAACGGCAGTGATCAGGAGGAAGAAATATGTCTGGGGTTAGAGTTAAATTTAGAAATCTATACGACTTGTTTTGAGTTAAACGTATTATTATCTTTCTCTTGCGGATTTTCAGAGGAAGCCGAGCTGGCCACGAGAGGCCCACAAGTCGCAGTGGTCAGAGTGAGCGACTCGATATATATCACTGTTTTCTTTACAAACCAAATCTTTTTTCAAAGGGCTTTTCACTCGCTAGTCTTCTAACATAAATACACCTGAACACTCGTCCATTGCGGTCTTCTGTTCAATGTTTGAGACATGGTACAATGAAGAATAGTACCACTAGTTTTGTACGGCACTTTGACGAATGAGTGTCAGGCATTATTACAGAAGACCGGCGCCTGGCCAATCGCCTGAATCTGTCATCACGCTACATACTGCCTGGTTCACCTTGGCAGCCCCAGTGCTGGCCCCAATGGCATCCAAAGGGTTAAGCACGCAAGCAAGCAAAATCCTCCACATTCTGAATCAATTCTGTTGGATTCATGTTCTTCCAAGTCCTGTGTCAGTGGAACGAACCGGAGACGTGGAGGTGGGTGGGGTGTGGGAAGAGGCAGAGAGGGAGACAGCCAAGGTAGTGAGGGGGAGGCAGAGAAAGAGGTTGAGTTTCTCAACTTGATCTGTCTCTACAGATAGCTCCACTAGTTAAAGCACAGGCACTCCAACAGCAGTCAGGTCACATGTCTGGTCCCCCATACAGGTCTAATACTCCTTTTTGTCCTCACTCCAACCTCAGGCAGCTTACCAGGCTCTGCGCTCCGAGTACCAAGTGACTGTCCCACAGTGCAAGCCACTCTCACCCGGAGAAATCCTGGGCTGCACCTCCCCGCGGCTGGAGAAGTCTGTGGATGCTGTGGTGTGAGTAATACAGTATTTTCAGCACCATCTCAATGATAACACGGGAAGTGTGCCTCTAACCATGTCAATGTTCAAATCCCTCCTCCCCCCTCCCTCCCCTCCCCTCCTCTCTCCCTCCCGTGCCCTCCTCTCTCCCTCCCCACCA
>WSYH01008700.1:0-28197 GCA_036426205.1 Ascaphus truei | reverse complement strand
TTTTGGGGGCATTTCTGGCTTGGTATTGCTGCTGTTTTTTGCAATGTTAGTTTATTATGTGGATGTAATTGTTTGTTTTTTTACAGCTTGATTGAAATAAAATGTTGGCGATTGTTTTTCTTTTGTAATGAGTGATGTATTGTGTTGGCTAATGCGTTTAATGGTTGTTTCTGATATTTTTTTATTTTATTTCTTTGTAGTTTAAAGTTTCAATTAATTCATTAATGTTGTATTAATTCATTGCTTTGATTGGTTACTGTTAAAATTATTTTTGAGTTGATTTAGTAATTAATTGGTTACTGTTTGAAAGAATCCTGAGTTTGATTAATTAATTGCTTTGATTGGTTTAATTAATTAAGTGTTTATCTTGTTATTGCTTGTATTAATTGGATTAGCTGGCTACTGTTTATATTTAGTGAAGTGTTTTTTTTTTGTTTTTTAATGTTTTATTATTCTATGTTTTGTGCATTAATGTATTGTGATTAGGGTGCCCATTGAGTGCTATAGAGGCTATCATGCCCATTTTATTATATAAGTATGATGTACCACTATACTACTCAATTGGTACAGGGTGGGTATAGTCAATCCGGGGTTGGTGGTTAGGCCTCCCGGGTGGGTAGAGGGGCAGGGTGGGTTAACCCCTTAATTACTATAGCGGTTATTAACCGCTAAGGTGATTAAGGGGTTAGGGGCCATTAGAATGTCTTTATTATGTATGTATGCTTTCTGGCAACAGAGGACAAAGGAACCTGCTGTATCGTGAGGAGGATGGCCAGCATATTGCTGTGGTAAGTAGAACTGTATTTATTTACTTTATTTATGCTGGCTAATGTTGTGTTTAATAATGGACAAATAATCTATTATCCATATCTGGATAATAGTTATTTTGCCCATTACTGTACTGTATGTGTTTGGGTGGAGGGGGGGGGGGGGGGGGGTCAGCTTCGGAGACCCCCTGCACATCTACACTATGAATGAAATGTATTTTACAAAAACATAATTTTCTGCCAAGATTTTCACTGGCAGAGGCGGCTCTCTCAGAGCAGCTCTCTCTGAAGCAGAAATGTATCGCCGGGTGAAGGCCTTTTCACAGGGTCAATCCTATCACTGGAAGCAAATTGCTCATTTTGGGAATTTTGCTATGAACGGTAATGAAGGCTTGCTGAATACCATGATAACAACGCTCCGAAAAACGGCGATTTAAATGCCCTGGAGATATTTTTTATGAACCTTTACTGAATGAGGCCCTATATGCTTATACTTCTATCACAACAGATATTTTTTTTTAAGCTTTAGAAAAAGTACAAGCTAAAAAATTGTTAGACTTTCCTTTACAAAAAGATGATAGGTGGCTACTGAAAATGGCCCGTTGGAAAGGTGCTAAATAAGTACATTAATTAAAAACATCACGGTTAGGGGCGGCATAATCCAGTTGAATAAATTGCGAAAGCATATTGATTAAAATAGGTAATGAATCTCACATATTTCAACATTTATGGCATTTGTAATATGGAAGCATTAAAAGAGTATAAATGCTATTGTGCAATCAAGTGTGTCATAATAAAAAAATGTGAATAAAAACATTCATTTAGTTACTGTAATAAAGCCTATAACTCACAAAACCTTGTAAATATTAAATACATTAATATCAGAAAGTTAATATAATCTAGTCTCATGCAAAATGTATTCAAACAAGTAGTTTCCATTCTAATTATTTCTGTATCCCTGCCATTATAGTTACAGTATACCTAAAATTAAGGTTTAAAACTCATTTTGCCAATTTTTTTCTTATCTCCAAAACTGAAAGGAGCAGTTCCCTTTGCTCGTTTTTTTAATCCCTTTTTTTTTTTTTTTTTACGTGGGTGAAAAGCAGGGTTGAACCCCCTTTCCAACATTCTTACCATGGATAGAGCTTCTGGTAGCAACCCCTCCATGGTAGGGGAGGAAATGGAAAGGAAAGCATTTAAGACTCATAGGGGCCTATTCACTAAACTTCAATACATTCATTGAATTACCGATCGGGTTATCATGTTCCTACCAAACGCTATAGAATTTGTGTAAAAACAAAATACTCCAATTTTTTGGCGTTTGGTAAGAAAAAATGCCAAGATGCACTAATTTGTATTTGCTTAACGAGCAAAATGAAATTAACGTTCAATTTTGCTCCAGCAGTCTGGAAAATCTGCACAGAGAGAGCTTCATTTTCCTACACAGCTCTTACAGGTGATTGCATTGTTTTAATTTTAATAACACAGTATTGAAGCTAGCTGAACTGCATTAATTTCTGCCCCAGGACACCCTGCTTTCCGAGTTACAGGCCCCGATATGCGGTACCGGTATCTCCTGTGTGTTTAAATGACCCGGTCAGATTATGCTGGAGATGTAAACAGTGTGGAGAGAAACCGGCACTGCATACTGGAGCCTGTAACTTGGAAAGCAGGGGGTCACTGAGGCTGAAATTAATGTGGTTATGCTCCGGAGAACTCCTACTTCAATACTGTGTTATTAAAATAAAAGCAGCTTCATTAAGTTAGCGGCAAGCCACTAACGCAATGAAGGGGTTAAGCTAGAGTACCTGGATTATTGGGGAAGAGGGTGTGGGTAAATGGAGTAGTTGTCCCAGGGTTGGTGGTTAGGCCTACCAGGAAGGTTTCAGGAGGGTTAAGCCCCTTCATTACCTTAGCGGTAGTAACCGCTATGGTAATTAAGGGGTTAACCTCTCCCACTACCCACCCGAGATGTCTAACCACCAACCCCCTCTACCCCCAACAATAATGGGCACAATTCCTATTATCCAGACCATTAAAAATAAAACATCATCTAGCTAGCAAATAGTAAATTTAAGTTGCACTTACCCCTGCCGGGATGAAGGCCGCCTTAGTCCCCCTCATCTTCAGTGAGCACCAACAGCAAAATAAAAAAAAATAGTTACTGACCTGTAACCCCTTAATCACCTTAGTGGTTATTTACCTCTATAGTAATTAAGGGATTAACCCTCTCCCTCTACCCACCTGGGTGGCCTAACCACCCTCATCAAGGAAACTACATCCACACCCTCTCCCCCTTCATTGTCCTTGGTAAGGTTGAGAGGTATCCAATCTGATAATATCTCATATATTACATTTTTGCAATTTTTATTTTTTTTATTTTTTATTTTTTTGTTTTTTGCACTTATTTGCATTTTTATTTTGTCATCTACACTATTGATTATTAAGGGACTGTGGCGCCTATGCAAATCATTTAAGTATACTACATCCGATGCACTACATGTTCCTTTATTAATGAAAAACGAAAGAATTTCCCATAATAATAAAAGTCATTATAAAGGAAGGGGTTTTATAATCTGCAAAACCACGTATGTGGTTTTCTGTTGAGTTGTGCCTGGGGCCTTCAATATATAGGACATACAACACTCCAATTAAATGGAGATTCCCAGAACACATGAGAGACATTTTAATGGGCGCCAAAAACATGGGGTACCAAGATATTTCTCTCATTGTCAACAGAAAGATCCCAGTAGTATGTCAATAATGGTTTTGGAACATATTCCACAGTCCCACCTCATATATTGGGAGTGATTAAGTTAAAACCCCTGTGTAGAGAGGAAACCTTTTGGATCTTCCAAATGGTGACCCTCACCCCTGGAGGACTGAATGAACATTAGGGCACTAGTACAATAGTGTAGTTTCCCCTAGTATGGGGTAGCCCCCTACTCTCTCCTCGTTTTATATTGGTAATATATCATTCATTGGGCTTCATATTTCTGTGTGTGTTTACTGGCTTGTATTATGAAATGATTCTATTATTGTTTATGTATATTAAGTTTGACATTGGGATGCATTTTGGAAATGGTGTTTGTATATATTTCAATGAGTTTAGGGTTTTCATAGTTAGAATTGTCCCTATGAATGATTGCATTTGTAGCCCGGTTCCCCTTGGCGCTTCCATGGCCCTTACCTCCTGCGGGGGGGAGGGGGAGGGTTGCGGGTGTCGGGCGGCTAGTGAGGTGAGCCGGTCGCTTGTGGCGCACTTGGCTAGTGGGGGCCCCCATTTTGGATATGCGCGTGTATGCGCTGTGGTCGCGCATGCGCAGATGCTATCGGGAGTTGCGGTGGCCATTACAGAGTTGCGCATGCGCAGTTCTGATCGCGCACGCGGGGGCAATAACTAATAGACTCTGTGGAGACTACAACTCCCAAGAGGCATAGGCTGGGTGAGTTAGGGTGTGTGCAGGGAGCAGTAGCCCCTGGCACTAGGCCTAGTTACCCCCTAAGTCCCAGATAACTATTATCCTTGCTCCAGCTTGTGGTACTTCAGGGACAGGCCTTAAGCAAGGAGTCTGCCCCTTTAGCTGTTTGATTAGACCAAGGAACCACTCATCTTCTGCGCTGCCTTATCACTGGGTCTGGGATCAGACTCCCTCTAGATAGAGACAATCTTCACGGAGGACCCTGCCACGCAGTGACTGCGGACTGCGGGCTGGAGACGGACCAGCCCCAAGGTATAGGTACGGTGTACTGTGATATTATCCACGCCGGAATTCACCCCACGCGTAGGTGGACGGCACGTCGGATCAGGCGGATCCAATTCTGTTATCTTGCTGTACCCGGGTGCCGGAGCCCCGGGCAGGTACCTATAGTAGTGCACTAACACTCCACGGGATAGCGCTATCTCCAACACATTAGTAAGCTTGGACATAAGGGACATCAGGGAATTGGTGCCCAGCACCCAGGTACTTTGGGGGACACCTATGTTGATGTGTGGGGTGGTGAACTTCTATACGTATGTTATATGCATATTACTTTGTGGTACAAAGTACCAAGGTTATTAGTTATAGTAAAACGGTTGCTAGCATATGTTGTGTGCGTGCATTATTATTATTATTATTGTTCCTGTAAGAGGACCATCCCACCCTGTTGGGAACCCTTACAGGTGGAGGCGCTGTATCCGAATAATCAGGTAACCCCAGGCTCCCAGCGGCGGAGGTTCAGGCCTTCTGTGAGCCTATCAGGTAATGCACCACACACGGTTACACACGTGTATTTCCACACATGGTCCCCATCTGCGATTGGGGGTGGGGGGGCAAACTGTGATACACATTTGTAATTTAAATTATTATTATTTTTGTTATATTTAGTGCATTTTCATACATTGTATTATAATTGTACATCAAGGGGATTTCCTTTGATAAAGAGTGATTACACATTAATATAACAAATATTGGATTGAGTCCTCAAAAATCTATTGCTATGCCAAGATCAGATATGTCTAGCCCTTTAAATATCAATTGGTTTCGTAACTGATAGTAACCACTATTTATATAAACCAGGAGATGCACAAGATACTTGTTAATATTATCATTACCACTTGTATTGATTGCTTTACTGGTCATTTAATCTATATTTTCACAATTGTGAAGAACAATTACAGTATCATAACTTTCATCTGAGACACAATCATATCCATCCCCATTGCCCAAGGAAGCGCCACCACCACCACCAGTGCCACTTAAATCACAGTCTTTAACAGCATTAGCAACATCCACATCATAACCAGAATCCTCATTCATAATACAGGTAAATGGTAGTTAAACGGTTGAATCATATAGTACACCCCTCTGCTCCTCAAAGTCATTAAGTCCCTATGATTGCATTTGCGACACATCTGACTATTTTAACAGCTCTTAAGAGTTTAGTAACATAAATGACAGAACTTGTCCAGCACTAATTGCTTTTTTAAAACTGTGACAGGAAGGATTTGATGATGATGATGACTTAATCGTGTGCTTGTTGGCGCAGGCAGCAGTAACAGGCAGCTGGTGTTGGTGTCGGTGGTGGTAGTGGGCCTGGGTTTAGAGCCAACACTTACTATTGTTTTAACATTTCACCTCCAGGTCGTCCTCGCTTTGTTTGTATCAATATATTTCAGTGGAACACTGGTATGTGAAAAATATGAATTTTGATTAGGGTGTGTGGCCTATATGCCTGGCTAATATGACATGCATCCCGTGTAGTAACGAGTAGTACATACAGTATGTTTTATTTTTTTTCCAACATCACATTGTAACAGTCTGGGCTTTTAGTGCAGTAATAAAGTTATGAAATTAGAAAAAAAAACTACTTGGATTTTTAATTGTGAAGCTTTAAGTTACACTACAATGGAATGACTCCTTCTACTAAACACTTAGTGGACTGGATGTGTCGGCATCCAAATTAGCAATTGATTGATTATTGCTAATCTGCAAGTATTTATCTCTGATACTCTTATATCACGTTAAGTAGCTTAATAGAGTTTAGTGCATCTAGGTCTACGAAAGGAAAAATATCTCTTCAACATTCAGATAGTAGAGCTTTGCTTTTACTACTCCTTTGTTTTTTTTTATTCGGGAATGTAACTGTTGCAAATATCTTCTTAATAAACATTACATGTTTTTTTAAATAAACTCTCCAATACCTCTTCCATGGATTTGACCATATAGGGTGACCTGTCTAACATGATTCTGTTTTCAGCACATTGCTAGCCATTGGAGGAAAAGCATCAATCTAATACATAAAAAGGACCATTTACATTGTAAACTTCTTCATGCAAATTTGTAAAAATATTTTGATGAAAGCCTTTCTAAAACTTTCGTGGCACAAGGGGTACAGGATAGGGTTAATTGTTGAATTAATCCATAACAACCAGGGTGTCGCTTTATACCAGAAAGAATTAGTGCAATCATTGTGACAGGCAGCACGGATAATGGCAAAAAGTGAGAAGGGAGCCCAACAAATGCCAAAAATAGAAACCAGAATCGCTAGAGATTTCGCAACTTTCTTGTCCCTTGAGAGTTTAATAATATTAACATCCCTCTTAATATGTGTTCCACCAGTTTGTGGAGAAGACGTAATGTTACTGCCAAAGCATTCTCTGAGAGAGAGAACAATCTTAACCCTTTTCCTTACAGGTGATTTAATGTCCTCTTTCCCATCTATTTGTGGTAGAGCTTGAACAATATTAGTTGATATGATGTACGGTCTCACAGTTGTTTCCTTTTCTTCTGAAGGAGCAGTAATTGAAGACTGTCTTTTCTTTCTGCTGCGTTTTTGAATGCTCCAGTAAATGCTCAAATTAAAAAATGAAATGCTTATAAGTGGAAGAGCAAAATCAAGTGCTGACGCTCCAAAAATAAAATACCAGGTGTAATAAAATCCTGGGATACAGGAGCTTTCGGGAAAGTTATTTTCACCAACAAAACTTTCCCAGAAAAGAATGGCTGGGCCATACACAAGGAATGACAGTATCCAGACTGCAGCCATCTTAAGAACTGTCTGACTATGTCTTTTTTCTTGAGAGCGATATAACACCTGGCCAAAGAGATAAAAAGTATGATTCTTTTAATATCCAATCTATCCTCCTTTTAACATAACAGATTAATTGTGGCCAAAATATTATTTTTTTTCAAAACTAAGAACGACAGCGCAAATATTAATAATTTATAGAATAGTGTTTGCAATATGCTATAATGTAAAAAGAATGAAAACAATATATTTAAATAAAACCAGTGTACAAATGGCTACACAAGTAGTGTATATAAAACCTTGATTGTTTCTCAATCCATTCAGGCATTATTAGAAACACAGTTACATAGTTACATAGTTACATAGTAGATGAGGTTGAAAAAAGACGTACGTCCATCAAGTTCAACCTATGCTAAATTTAGACAACAGATACTTTATTCTATATCTATACTTACTTATTGATCCAGAGGAAGGCAAACAAAAAACCCCATTAAGGGGAAAAATTAATTCCTTCCTGACTCCAAGAATTGGCAATCGGATTAATCCCTGGATCAACATCCTTCCCATGTATACTTATTTGGTATATCCCTGTATACCTTTCCCATCTAAAAAGATGTCCAACCTTTTTTTGTCCAACATCATTAATGAGAGTAAAAACAAAACAAACAAAAAAGCAAAAACTATATTTTATTGCAACTTTAATTTTTGTAATGAAGCCACTGAGAACATGGCACAACACAAATCTTCAAATATGTGGAAAGAATAAGAATAATTTAAGATCTTCACTGCCATAGTGGCCTATACCACCTTGAATGCTTTATTTTAATATACTAAATTCCTAGGTTAGTAAAAGTTTGTTATTATATCACTATAATAAGCCTTTCTACCTTTTTTAATAGCAACAACTTGCACACATAATTTAGTTGAAATCGTAGAATGTAAACATTTGTTCCCATTGGTCGGGAATACGTACAAATACAAATAGTATCGCCAGATTACAGTGCAATTTTGGTAAAATTGCATTATAATTGCTCCTTTGATTCCACTTGAACAAATGTCTTCAAGTCTGCTTTGCAAAAACAATTGCCTATTTTCACTTGTTCTGCGAACTTTGCATGTGTCTATACCCTACCAGTGAACTTCAACTTACAGTTCCCCTGTCCTGCAAATAAGAACATTATACAGTACTATCTAACTTGAGTTTATTATTTTTGACCAACTCTAAGTTAATAGCAGCAAATAAATATGACAAACTTAAAACATTGTATAAAACAAGAAACAAAAAAGTCCATAGTAACATCCAATATGACAAAAATACACAGTGAAATACCTATATTTCTCGAGAAAAAAAAAGAAGAGTCATTTAGTTAACCCTTTGGCCAAAGGGTATAAGCCTGCGAGCCACTTTCAAGGCATGACCATAATATCGCAGGTCCTAACACTAACTGATTAAAATCCTTATTTACCTCTATAATTAAAGCATTAAAACATTGTCTACATTTTCAAATAGAGAAAGTGGGAGTGAAACTCCCAAGTAATGCTTCACTAAAAACAAGTCCATATACATTTATGAAAAACTCTCAACATATAAACAAATCCCAGACAGTATATTCAAGTATTAGAGGAGATATCCCACAATGTCAGCCAAAGTTGCTGCTGAATTAACTTTGAAAGATTGTATATATTCAATTGAAAACTCTGTAACATAATGACATAGTGGTACACGTTTATAGTAAAACAAGAGTGATACTTTGTATTGAAGATTTTTACTTACTCCGTTGGTGTGGATCCTCTTGAAAGGTCAGCATGCTCCAGCCAGAATCAGGTCAATGTGAAGGTGAAGTTGTGAGGCGGTGCATAAAAAAGCCCTCTTACGCGTTTCTTTGACAAAGCGAAGGTGTCTGCGTGAAACGTGTAACAGGGCTTTTTTTACCCCTTGCTTTTTTATGTGCCAATAAATAGTGTTTTGTGCCTTTAGTCTGCAGTCCGGTTAATTCTCTCCCGCATAGCAGATGCACCGCCTCACAAATTCACCTTTATATTTTCTAATAGATACTGTCGCGGCCGAGTTTATTCGAGCATTTGCCCGGTCTCGGCCGCGACAGTAACCATTGAATTCTTCTCTTTCTTGCAAAAATAATTTGTAACTTACTAGAGATGGGTAAATGACTTTAAATTTGTTTTGTTAAATATTTTTCTTTTTCTGCAAACGATGCACGTGTTTATACCCTACCAATGAACTTCAACTTACAGTTCCCCTGTCCTGCAAGTAAGAAAGTTATACAGTACCATCTAACTTAAGTTTATTATTTTGACCAAAGTTAATAGCAGCAAATAAATATGACTCGTGATATTGACTTAAAACATTGTAAAAGCCTGTCATTTGATGACATGCCGTACAGTAACACATGAATTACAATCTGTAATGCAACTTCTGATGATAACAAAGTGGCAGTAGCACCTCTATTGCATGTTATACTGTAGCTGTATAAAGTGCTTAATGAAATGCCAACATAAACTGATGTTCACAACAATTAACAACTAAAGCTGTCTCACATTTTAATCTGGTCTGTAACTGTTACATACGCCTATAATATATATTATCTCTAACTGTGCATGCAATGTCTTGTATATAATGTATACCTGTTCACTTATGTAACTGTATTTGTAACCATGTATTATTTGTCATCTTAACTCTATGCTCAGGACATACTGGAAAACGAGAAGTAACTCTCAATGTCTTTATTACTTCCTGGTAAAACATTTTATAAATAAATACATACTGTACATCTTATCTAACGGACATTGGTCTTCCTTTGCAATACATTTTCCAAGACCCCAAGAGTACACTTTTATTATCGAAGCCCTGTCTCATTCATAAATAGATACTCACAGTATAAATTTATTTAACCCCAGACTAATACACAAACTACTTCATACTCCCTCCTTTTGGTGTTAGCCATTGTTCTCCACCTTTCATATCCCCCTTTTTCTCTTCTGCTTCCTATAATTATTTCTCTTCTGCTTCCTTCATTCTCTGAACCATTCTGCTCACTCTCTATTTTTGCTTTGCCTACAAACCCTTATACCTATTCTTCATATATCCTTAATCTCATCCTCTGCCCATTACCTTTCTCTCTCTCCCTTGATAGTCCTAATTTTTATACTGCTCTCCCATTCTCTCACTTGCTGTTTTATCTCCCTCCTACACTGCAATTTTTTTTTCTCCTGTTCTTTCTTCTTCAATTGCCTCTCTCCATTGCGTTTCTGACTTTTTCTCTATCACGTAGTATACACCTTTTGCTCTCCCATCACCATTTTCTTTCTTATTTATTTAATGGTTGGAAAACTGTCTGTTAATGAAAGGATTTGATTTGAAACAGATGCATCATGGGACCTGATGTTATAATCTCGTGAATCTAAGTCATCTTTCTAACATCCACTGACCAGGACAATTTTTGACTGTGGTCACTCAAATATGCAATAGTAGTTTCCTTAGACATAATCTCCCTATGAGGAAAAGATTAATCATTTGAAATAGGTACAACATTGTTTGACACTGAGGAAGCGTAGATTTCTTACTAACACACCTTTTGCGGCCTCTCAGGGATCACTGTAAGGATTACTGTTGCTTGACATGTACATGGTAATAGTGTGCAAGATACTTTATTTGAGCAGATGTACCTATTTGTGCAAAGGATTTTTGCATGGGCTAGTAGCGTTCCTTCCAATAATTAAATTACAAACAAAACTGCTTGAACAGATTTGTTAATCTCTAACAAAGCATTTCTCTTCCTACATCACAAATATGAGTGCTTATGACTCAAAGTCTTATGAACCAAAGCATTATGAAATTTGAAAATACTCACATTAAACTTTAAATGTAATAAACTTGTTAATAAAGCTGTCTGCACTAATATTTTTCCACAGACAAAATAGAAAAGGGAAAGCCTCAACATACAAACTTTGATGCAATCTATAATAAAGGTTATGTAAAGATTTACATTTTTTTTTTAAATTTTGTAAAAAGAAAACAATTGATATGACCTGATTGTGAAACTCAAGAAGGCATAACGGTAATACATTTTAATAATTTACCTAATATCCTAATGTACTGATATTTAGCTCATTTAGATCCATTCCAAATTCTGTATGCACACATGTACTCTTCCCTGAAGTAGACACACAAGAGATTACGTCTCCACTAAGCGAACAGTAATGTGGTATCATATTCTGTACCTGGAGATCACAAAGCAAAAATAAACAGTTAGAAAAGAGAGGCATACTTACAGCCATAGTGACAGAAAGGAATCTGTCATAACTGATAAGTGCAACATTAAATGCAGAGGCAGTGCACATCGTGTAATCCGCAATTAACCATAGTTTGCAGAGAAATCTTCCAAGTACCCACTTCCCAGTCAAAAAATATGGTACATACAGTGGGAGGCTGAATGCACCTGGAAAGATTGAAGATATAAACAAGTGTAAAAACCTGATGTTGTTTTCCATATTCAGTTTTTGGAATGAACATTGCAGCTAACTCATTCGAAATAGCTGCATATATTACTTTTATATAGAGAAGAGTAACAAATGTGTGCGTCTTGATCTGCCAATTTCTAAAATTGATTTTCATGTGTTGTGGAGCACGTGTGAACTTTTTTTGTTACTAAAATGTTTTAATTTCAAGAAATTATTGTTTCTACATAGTGCAAGAAGTATACACCAAAAAGCACTAATACGTGGTTGGGCTTATTTCACATATTTACTGTAAATACAGTTAGAATAATTAGTGCTGTGCTTCTTAATAAGCTACCCAAAATAAAGCTAGGAACAGAACCTTCATTCAGATAGTCACTTTATAGAAACCCCCCATTTATAACATAAGTAAGACAACACAGATGCAGCGGCCGTTATTCGAACACTTCACGTGTTATATACCTCGGAATACCCACGTCATGGCGCGAGATTTCTTCCAACCTTACCGCCTTAAGACGCGAGTGCAGAAAATGGTTCTGGTTCTGTTTTTTAAACACCTGAAATTGACACAGTAGCACAGTACTGTACACATTACAATTCATTCATTTCATTGCATTTCATTGCACACAAAGAAACAGAATCCATGAAATTCAAACAAAGCAACCGCGATAAACACGTGTGCCTGGGGCGATTGGCGGCGTTAATGTCGTGTGGAATACAACAGTGCACACAAAAACGGCTCCGTGATTTGTTCGAATAATGGCCGCTGCATCTGTATACTGTACATTTAGTGCTACGTCAAAGATATTTTAAAGACGACTGTAGCAAAAACTTACCTATCAAAAAATCACAAATCGCCAGGTTAAGAAGAAAGAAGTTACCCTGGTTTCTGAGTCTCTTGTCCACAATGAAAGCTAAAATAACAAGACTGTTGCCCAGAACGGTGAGTAAAATTAATAAAGATATGAGCACAATTACCAAGACTTTTATACCTTCTGAAAATTGCATTTCCAACCCACCATTCTCAACAACTAGAAACAAATATCCATTAGTTGTATTGATTTCTTTGAAAGTTTGCATGCTAAATAAAAAGTAAAAAAATCCTCCAGTGCAAAGAGTTTCAGGAGAGAAACGGAAACAATTGTACAATGTTGATTAGTTAAAGTGGACTCATATGACTGACCCATCAGTTCAATCAGCGTATTTTAAGGAAATATATGATTAAATGATTTGAATTAAACAAACGTTACGTCTTCTGGTTTTTTTTTGTGTGTCCACCTAAACTATGAAACCCAGAAAGTTCGGTTCTAGGACTGATGATGTTTATCACTGCAATTAGTCACATGCAGCACACAGTATGCAGTGCCTTGTATCAGTGCCTTTTATAGGAGCCGTGAAGGAGGAGTTTTTCCTGTCTCTATATTTAGTATCGTTAATATACACTTTAATAAATCCAATGTGGATTAAACCGACTTCACACAGCTGTTTTCCCTGTTGGCTTTAAATGCCTAATTTACTTTTCTCCCAGTGTCTTGTGAACAATTTCTTTCCCATGGCCCTTTTCATTATCTTCCCCATGGCCCTTTTTCATTAGCATACTTAATTCTAATTATGTTGAGGAATCCTGTGTCACATTTACAGTGACATGTAAATCATTTTGATTTCACTTCTGCTATTATTTCTATAGTATAGTGTTTATCAACATATACCTTTCTAACAATACAAATGTCCACTCTCTAACAGAGCATGTGGATATATGGCCTTACTATTCTGGAGGCCAGGGTCATGTGTAAGATGATTAACCCAGATAGGTTCAACTCGGCCCTCTTTTCAAAGCACAACAAGTCCTGTATCTTTTCTTCACTTTATTTGGGGAAAGCAGCATAAAAGACAGGCACTTGTGAAGAGATGTTGGTGTTTAGATAATGTCTCTCTGTGGGTGCTTTGTAGTTAAGGACAGGTGAAAAGAGTAATCCTGTCACTAGAGCAGTTACAGCAGGTACTCACTCAGCCAGTGGTGAAGGTGGAAAAGGAAGTCCCAATGTATGCTGGGTAGCAAGATAGCCTGGGGACAGACCATCTGTGGGCAGAGCAGAGGGGGAGAAAGCAGACTAGCTCATTTGAGAGAAAGGCTGGGGCTGCTATAGCAACTCACTGAAATGTCTAAGGGAGCCACAACATGTAGCAATAATGTTGCATTTTCTCACACAGCAAGCTGCTGGGACAGGGGAAAATGACAGGCAACTGAACAAGGGAGAAATGAATCCCATAAACTAAAGGAGAGACAGAGGAATATGGAATCTAGTTCCAGGACACTCCCCGTCTGGTATCTGGATATACCACTATATTCTAGGTATATGTGGAACATATGTGCAATATAACATAACATAACGATGCAAAGTTCATGTCCACATAACGATGGGATACCGGCCGGTACCACCAGCTTGAAGTCCTTTGCCATCTCGGTAAGGTAGGCGAATGCACAGCTCTAGGTTAGCTTGATGCACCACAATGTCTCTCAGAGTCCACAGAACTGGTAGTCAGTTCTTCCTTGTTATAGTCCGATTTAGGCATTAGGAGGATAGTCTCTGTGATAGGTAAATCTGCCATCCTTTGGTCTTGGCTTTTGCCTCGCAGCATTCGGCACCTAAAACATTTATGGAGATTACTGGCCACGCACCTTTTCATGCCAACGACCCAAATGCCCGCCGCCCTAATAGCGCCTTTCGGTGAAGTGTCATCCCTGATGCATGACTTGTTCGTGGTAGTAGCGCACCAACAAAGTAGCGATGTAATGCCGGCCAGGGATGATAAGACGATTGCTTTCCTCCCTGCTCAGTTGGGACTTTTTGAGGGGGCCTCCTACTCTCATGAGGCCGTCATCGTCGATGAAGGGATTCAACTTCCAAAGTGGGCTGTTTTTGGAAACACTCTTCCCTCCACGAATGCAATTGACCTCTTCCTCATACGTTTCTCTCTGAACATGACGGAGAACAGTTTCCTTAGCCCTTGCGACTTCCTCCACGGTGCGCAACTCTTTGCAGATGTGCCAGCCGTGGCAGCCGGTAGTTTTACCATCTGGTGTCTGACGGTAGGAGAAGGCTATTTGCCTGAGATGGGCTACTGCTCGCAGAAGGGCTGTCCACCTTGAGAAGCGATGGAATCGATGTGATCCGAATGCGTTTCTGTGCAATACATTGGTGAGTAACATGGATACTTGTGGGGGCCTTATCTCCGTATCCTTCTCGGGATCCACGAGTTCAAAGTCGCCAACTGGGGTTGGTGGTGTTTCCGCGGGCTGCGCAAGAAACGTTGGTCCTGTGAGCCATGACGTGTTCTGTAGTTGTGATGCGGGTACTGATCTGGTGGCGTAATCTGCAGGATTTTGATCTGTGGGCACGTGGTGCCATTGTTCTGGTTGGGTTGACTTCCTGATTCTTTCTACATGGTTGGCCACGTATATGTAGAATCTCCTTTTCTTGTTGTATATGTAGCCCAGTACCACCTTGCTATCTGTGTAGAATCTGACGGCATCTGGTTTGCTGTCCATCTCGTTCTTGATGAGCTCCACCAGTTCTACTGCTAACACTGCACCACATAGCTCGAGTCTGGGTATAGTATGGTCGGGTTGTGGCGCCAGCTTAGCCTTGCCAAGGATGAACCTGACGTGGTAACTTCCACCCACGTCTGTGGTTTTTAGGTAGGCCACTGCTGCTATAGCCTTTGTGGAGGCATCTGAGAATACGCAAAGCTCTTTGCTGTGTGCGACGGTGAGAGATATAGGTGAGTAGGGGCGTGGGATCTGAAGTTGCTCGAGGGCCTTCAAGGAGTACTTCCACGTCTCCCACTCTTTCCGTTTTCCTGGGTTAGTGGGGTGTCCCATTCCTGCTTTTCGAAGGACATTTCTCTGAGAAGAGACTTCCCTTGAATAGTGACAGGAGCCACGAAACCTAGCGGATCGTAAAGACTGTTAACGGTGGACAGGACTCCGCAACGTGTGTAGGGTTTTTCTTCGATGGCTACCTGGAACGTAAAGGTATCTGTTTTAAGATTCCAGCTTATCCCCAGGCTCCACTGTATGGGAAGCGTGTCGGTCCCCAGATCCAAATTCTTGAGATCGTTTGCTTGATCATCTGCATGGAACGCCTTCATCACTATGGCACTATTGGAAGCTATTTTGTGCAATCTTAGGTTGGCATTTGCTAACATCTTTTGTGTCCTTTTGAGTAGATCTATGGCTTCTTCTTCGGTAGGAACTGATTTTAATCCGTCGTCCACATAGAAGTCTCTTTCGACGAAGTTCCTGGCGCCTTTCCCGAACTCTGCTTCTCTGTCTTGGGCCTTTCTTCTGAGGCCGTAGGCAGCCACCGCAGGTGATGGGCTGTTCCCAAAGACATGTACTTTCATGCTGTACTCTGTGATTTCGTTTTCTATGACGTCATCTTGGTACCACAGGAATCTTAGGTAGTTACGGTTGTCTTCTCGCACAAGGAAGCAGTGGAACATCTGTTGAATGTCTGCTGTTATGGCGATTGGCTCCTTGCGGAAGCGGATCAACACTCCCAGAAGACTGTTCGTCAGATCCGGCCCGGTGAGGAGAACATCGTTTAGGGAGACTCCCTGATGCTAAGCACTGGAGTCGAATACCACTCGAATTTGGCCAGGTTTCTGGGGGTGGTAGACGCCAAACAACAGGAGGTACCAGCATTCTTTGCCTTCTCTCAGTGGGGGCGCCGACTCTACATGGCCACTGTTTAAGATTTTCTGCATGAAGGCCACAAAGTGTTCCTTGGTCTCCGGTTTCCTTTGTAGGTTACGGCGAAGCGAAGCGAGCCTAGACATGGCGTGGTCTCTGTTGTTTGGGAGGCGTCTTCTTGGCGAGCGGAAAGGTAGTGGGGCCACCCAACTGCCTAATTCGTCCTTGAAGAGCTCCTTATCCATTAACCTCAAGAATTCTTTATCTTCCATTGATGGCGCCTGTTTGTCGTCGTCCTTTGTTGTCTGGAACACTGTACTCCCTAGGTCATTGGGGTATTTTTCTGTCACAAGCGCGTCTCCATAGTTCCTTTTGATCTCGAGCTTCTCGTGGACTTGGAAGTGGTTCGGACAGGGTTTGAAGTGGGATGTACGACCGCTCTCCAACAAGTTTGTTCGTAGGGTGTCTACGTTGTCGGGTCCTCGTATCCTGTCTATGCATACTTCTCCTACTACCACCCATCCTAGATCGAGCCTTTGAGCGCTTGGGCCGTTGTGGTCCCCGTTTCGCTGTTCGCGGATCTTGTGTGCTCTCATGATGTCCCTGCCAAGTAGCAGCATGATCTGGGCGCCTTCATCTAGTGGTGGGATATGATCGGCATTAGCTTTTAGATGGGGATGGTGTCGCGCCATGTCTGGTGTGGGGATCTCGCTCCTATCTCCTGCCATGTGATTGCACTCGATGAGTGTGGGAAGGGGCATGTTCACTTTGCCGTCTATTGAGCATATGGTGTAGCCATTCACTCTTCTCCCTGTAGTCTCCATTCGCCCTGCGCACGTTCTGCGAGTGTAAGGAGAAGCGCTATCTTGTATGTTAAACATGTCAAAGAATTCTGACCTGACCAGCGATTGGTTGCTCTGGTCTTCGATGATTGCATACATCCTTTTAGCTCTTTGGGGTTGTCCCTCTGGGTGCACTGCTACCAGACATATTTTAGAGCAAGCTCTACCGTCGCTTCCTTCTCCACATACCTCTGTGCATTTGGATGCTACCGACATCGTGGGGGGTGTATCTCCCACTTCTTGATCCCCGCCCTGCTTTGTCGAAGGGTTAGGGGCTTTGCTTGACTTCGGCTTGGGCTATGGCGGCAGCGGCGTCCATCTCTTTGCTTAGAGCTTCTAGATCCGCATCCAATTCGGCCTTTCTACGCGCAGCGGCGGCGGCATTAGCAGCGGTGGCGGTAGCAGCGGCGCAACGTTGGCAGCGACGGCGTTAGCAGCGACGGCGTTAGCAGCGGCGGCGTTGGCAGCGATGGCGTTAGCAGCGGCGGCGTTGGCAGCTACGGCGTTCTGCTCCTCCTCTTCTATGCGCGCTCTTTCTGTCCTTACGGCTGCCTCTCTCCGACTATATTCGGCCCTGGCACGTGTGGCCTCTGCGGTGGCTCGCACCTTGGTGGCGTTTGCGCTTGCGCTTGACGCGTGAGATTGCGCTGATCTTGCTGACCTTGATGAGTGCCTGGATGCGCTGGAGCACTGTGATGCGGTTTCCAGCAAAAGGTCTTTCCTCTTACTCTCGGCTTCCGTGATAGAGGTTCGCACGCAGCTGTCACATGTCAAGTCAATGTTATGCTGTAAGTCCCTTTCTTGCAGGCTTTCGCCGGTGTTAGTCCTGGCCAAGTAAGTGACCTATGCCTCGGACAGCTCTTGGTAGCGTGCGTGATCTATCTTTAATTGAGTTATTGCCTGCTCGAGCATTTGTACATAATTGCCAGCGCCGGCGACATTGCGTATCCCAAGTGTGGTTGTTTCCCAGGCAAACTCTAATTTAGCGCGGTGCGCTTCAATGTCAGTCTCATATTTTTTGTGGGCCTTTTGTGTCAGTGTGACTGTCCGTTTAGGCCTTGCGTCTGTCTGCGCCTGTTGCAGTTGCGCAGCGGTCTCTGTGTCTGAGTGATCCCTCTCCTGCGTGATATCTGGTGAGGCTCTGAATTCTGCCATGCTGTAGGTGTGTGTAGGCTTTTAGCCAGTGCGTGTGGCGTGCGGTCTTTTACCTGTGTCAGCGATGGGCGACTGTCTCAGATGATGCCGAGCGGTGTCCTGCAGCGTTCATCGTAGGGGTAGCTGTACTCACAGGTGTCCGGTGGCTCTGACGGTGTCCTGGTGGGTGTCCGGTGGCGTGGCCCTTGGTGGTGCTGGCCGTGGGAACGTGCGCAGGGTAAGGTGAGATGGTAATCCCTTACTATGGAGCTGTGCAGCGGGTGGACTCAAAAAGACAGAGAAGGCAATCAAGGCTCTGTGTGTTATGGACTTTCTGTCTGCAAAGCTGCGTGTGCAGTGTAAGCTGCTTGCTGCTTTCAGTCTGCAGAGACTGCTCTGTGTTATCATAAAGTCTAGAGTAGCAGCTCCTGTAAGTGTCTGAAAGGCACACGGTATCCTTTTCACTATTCTGGAGGCCAGGGTCATGTGTAAGATGATTAGCCCAGATAGGTTCAACTCGGCCCTCTTTTCAAAGCACAAGAAGTCCTGTATCTTTTCTTCACTTTATTTGGGGAAAGCAACATAAAAGACAGGTTACTTGTGAAGAGATGTTGGTGTTTAGATAATGTCTCTCTGTGGGTGCTTTGTAGTTAAGGACAGGTGAAAAGGGTAATCCTGCCACTAGAGCAGTTACAGCAGGTACTCACTCAGCCAGTGGTGAAGGTGGAAAAGGAAGTCCCAATGTATGCTGGGTAGCAAGATAGCCTGGGGACAGACCATCTGTGGGCAGAGCAGATGGGGAGAAAGCAGACTAGCTCATTTGAGAGAAAGGCTGGGGCTGCTATAGCAACTCACTGAAATGTCTAAGGGAGCCACAACATGTAGCAATAATGTTGCATTTTCTCACACAGCAAGCTGCTGGGACAGGGGAAAATGACAGGCAACTGAACAAGGGAGAAATGAATCCTATAAACTAAAGGAGAGACAGAGGAATATGGAATCTAGTTCCAGGACACTTACCTTATCCATGTTCTGCTGGAAATGTTAGATCAGCTACATACTGTACGTAGCATACGTTATTGCACCCGTTAACGTGATGTATTGCGTTAAAACTGGCAAGTTATTTAACAGTAGTGCTTTAAAAACAAAAGCTAAGGCGATAACACGTGCTATTTTGTGCATTAACCTATGTTAATGTGGGTAATAATGTCTGCTACATCTGTACATGGTTTAATGTGCAAGTATTTAAAAACATTGAATATCTGAGTTTGCTCAACAAAAAGTGGCTAGAGATGTAGCAAAACTACTTGTTTCTATGACCGCGCTAAACCAAGTTTAATTGGCCGGAATTTCTTTGCATGTTGCGGGCCCATGACCGCGGTTGTCCTGTTGCTGCCAAATAGAGTTTTGTACCAGCAGTAGTACTTTGTAGTAATTATAGGTGGTGCTAGTGTGTCTTTAATCTAAATTCAATGTAACCCACCCCTCACTGTTTCAATGCTAAAACAAACGTTATATAACTAAAACGTATTTATAAATTGCAGTATTAATTAATAATTATTTTTTTATTAAAGTAAAATAGATAGAAATAACAAAGACTTTGGGAAATAATGCAATTATCTTACAATCATACAATAATCCAAAATTCTTCTACCAACATCTTCTGGCTGTCTCTTGTACAGTTTCACCTGTAAGATTATCAAGAAAAAATAGAGGAATTAAATAAATTGTGCTGCTGTGTCGGTACACTACTGCGCATGTGTGCTCTATTTAACTTGCATATGCATATGCATTCTATTGAATTTGTGCGCATGTGTAGTACAGGTATATGCCAATTGAATGGCATGCATACAGTGATCAACCTTCAGAATCTGCAAAACAAGGATTAAAACAAATTTAGTTTAGTACAAAACAATTGTACACCCCGTAACAATTCCACACTCCAGACCTAATTTTTTTTAATTGAAACTATATGAATTGAAAAATTTCATGTTTTCATCAGTTTTAGTCAGTTTTAGTCAATGATTACTAAAGCCCACAGTAATCAGATGTCGTAAAAGTCTGTTAATCGTGTCTTTTACTGTCATGAATTCTGCAGTAGTAGCTTCCCAAGTTCATCTAAAATAGCTCTCCTCAAATTGTTTGGAATAATCTTCTTACCTCGGGATGCATCAAAGTTCACGTCTGGCCCACTCGGTATAACGTTGAAAAGGCATGTGATGCTGGAAGATTAATTAGGTAAATTAATATGGTTGTCCCCTGCAGTGTCTAGTATATAGTTGTAACGTCTCCCTTGGTATTATGGAAAGAGAGATGTTGTCTACTGAATCCCTACAAATAGGGGAAATGGTACATTTACACCTCTATGGTATTCGTAAGGCAGTACAATCAGGGGCTAGCACTTTCCAGTACTTTCTCATGTCAGAGGCTGCAGCTTATAAGAAAAAAAAGACATTTAATACACACTCTCTAGCATTTTGTAAATACTATTGTATGAAGCAGTAGCACAGTCAACCTTCTAGTCGTGCAGTACTGTGCAGTACCTGTAGGTACTAGTGGCAGGATGGCCTCGCAGTGGGGTCAGGAAGAGTCCCAAACAGTGGATAAGGTTTTTAATTTAGTGGTTTATTTTTCCACAGTCAGACAATTCATTAATAGGCACACTGTCCCTTTAAGGAAAACTAACTATAAATTAAACTCTACTCCCCTTGGTAGATTAATTATACAGAAGGTCCCTAGCTATCCCCTGGGTAGCTAACCAACATCCAGGTCAAACAATATTATGCAAACGTCTGGCATGAAAATATAAAAGTTCTTATCTGTGTTTTGGGAGCTCTGCCCCAAGAGAGTCCAAGTAATCCCTTCTGGATACTGCAACAGCAGCTTTAATGCCTCTGCAGGGTTGGAAGGCTAGTTCCTTGTAGACAGGGCTGTGTCCAGCAGGCTTGTCTCAGATGTGAGGATTCGCCATCCTGGCGGTCTCAGACCGTCTCCTCACATCAATAATCCTGTGGTTATACGCTGTTTGAATTGGTGTCATGTTTTGCCTACGTATTTTTTCTCACATACGCAGGTGCCAACTGTAGTGCCCACGGTTATTCTAACACAAACCAGTGGCAATCACCAAAAAGACCCAGGTACACACAGGTACATGCTGGATACATGCCTTAAACGTGCCTTAAACTAGACCCAGCATTTCTGCATTGATTAATGGCCCATCAGATTAACAGCAGGGGTCCCTGGCAGTCCCATTCAAACTGAATGGGACTGCCAGGGACACCTGCTGTGTTAATCCTATTGGTCATTAGTCAATGAAGAAATGCCTTAAACTAGACAGGTTAAACTAGCCAGCACGTACCCAGAATGTAACCAGGCTAGTTTAAGGCAAGCTTTAGAATACTCGTGGTCTCGTCTGTAGGTAGATTACTCCTGTGATGGTACAGTTAATGAATGTACGGATCTGGAAGTTCCAAGAGCTATCATGGTTACTGAATTCTTTGGACGCTTTTACATGTTGGCAGGCCTTACATCTCTGGCATTGAAATGATCCCACTGGTTTTGGTGGTAGCCATGTTGGTGTGGTACAGATGCAGCGGCCGTTATTCGAACAAATAACAGAGCCGTTTTCATGTGCGCTGCTGTACTCCTACAGGCACCCCTGTCTTTACCACAGTTGATCTGTTTTAATTTAATGTTTTCGGATTTCTTTGGGTGCAGAAATTAATGAATTGTAATGTATTCAGAACTGTACTACTGTGTCAATTTACAGGTGTTTAAAAACCAGATAAAAACCAAGTCTACCACAGTGTCCCATTGTGAATCGACCTCGGTCCTTGAAGACGCTGAAGACGTTATCAAATTTAGGCGTTTCATAATAAAAACTTATAAAACTCAATGCTCTGTGCTTTTTTCTACATTCCTACAGTATCCTTGCACAATTGCTGACTGGACTGGACACTGTGTACACCGTAAACGTATAAAAAAACAGACTGTAGTTATGCATTTTTAATATGTTCTGCAATTAATGCTGCAGCAGATAACATGGCGACTGTAGCAGAAATATATGAAAATTTAATTTCGAACTATGATTTTTACAAATTTTCACCGGATGTTCGTGGGTGGAAGCATTCGATAAGACAAACCTTTAGTAACGATCAGTGTTTTTTTCGCATCAACCCTGCACCGTAGATAGAAGAGGGTATTGGGGTGTGGTCCCAGATTTTTACAGTATATTTGATCATGGCAACTGCAAAAGGAGAAAGGTCGGGTTTAATCCATATAAGATTCGTCAATCCCAATCCAGCAATGTGCCAGTGCAGGCAACAGCGCCAGCAACAGCGCCAGCAACGGCTTACAATAACGGTCCGACCGTCAGTGAAAACCTGGTGAACGGCAATCCTTGTTACCTGTCCCCGACAGAATACTTGCAAAATTTCCACCCTGAGCCTGATTTCACGTACAGGTACCAGCAAGCATGCTTGTACCAAAAAGATTTCCAGCTTCATCAGCTGTCAACTACAGGTGCAGCAGGCCAGCTGTCATCTGTCAACTATAATGCAGACAACAGGAGTGACAGTGGCTCATCTCAACCCGTTTGGCAAAGTTTATAATGAAGGAAAATATAATGTACTACTGTATATTATACACTATACAGTACAGTATTAAGTTTAAAGCTGCAGTTCAAGCTGCCGTGTATAAAAAAAGTATTAAAAAACTATATAAGCATCAATACAATATGCACACAGACAAGTGATTACTGTAGCTACAGTAAACTGCAGATCGGTCTGTTGTCCTGTAATCAATCACTTTGCTCAGGGTTATTTTATTTTATTCAATTCTTGCACAATTATTGAAAATGTAGTCCTGCAATATGATTGACTGAGCAGTTACAGTACTACAGTAGATAAAGTACAATTGGTGGACAGCTAGGGAGAGGGCGGGGATCAAGAGCCAGAGCCTATCAGAAGTTTGTTCTCATCGTATGGACACACATGTAGGATATTGCTTGAACTGCTGCTTTAATTCCCAATGACGCGACGACGCATGCGGAAATCATAGCATCTTTTTTTATTTGGGGGTGGGGGTGTTCAAATGATTCTCATGAATTTAAATCTTTTGAACAGTTCATGTTTTGAACCCCTCCACCCGCAAATAAAAATTACAGTATGCCACCCACCTCAAAGTACAGTATACATGACTGTAGTGTAGAATTAAAAAGCTAGTGATTGATTTGAAGATTAGCAAAAATTGTTAAGCAAGCCCATGTCAAGAGAAAAAAAAGGGATGGTTTTTTTTTTCAGACTTGAAATTCACATTGATTGAGAAGTCATTCTTGCCAAATCTCCCAGAAAGTTGAGTCAGAATCACACTCATCCGGGTGTGCAGGATTATACCTGTACCCGTTGTTCAAAGACATACACGCATGCACCAAAATGTGATGACACGCATATGCGTTTCAACAAGGTTCCAATGAGACATAAACGCATGCGCCTAAATGTGATGACACGCATATGCGTTTCAACAAGGTTCCAGTTAGATATACTGTACACGCATGAGCGGAATTTTTTTTTTTACATTCGGAAGAAGCAACTTATTTTTGTATTACTCCTTTTCCCTTTATTATCCTGTACAAATACAACATTTAATTCGTACAAAATACTTTTGTTACTGTACTGTATGTGTGCTCATATTTTTAATCTGTGTATGGCTATGGAGCCTCAGAAAGGACTTATTTCATATGTTCACTATACACTATACAGTATGAACTCGTAACATTAATCTTCAAATTACAATTACAGACACTTGAAGTACTGTACAGCAATAAAAGACAGGTTGAATTGCTATTACGTAGATTTTTAAGATAACAACTCGAGATTGTCCACTTGAGTTTCTCAACAGTATTGCAGAGAACGCTAAAATGCCATTTTCTGCACATGATAAAAATACGAGTCAACACGCATCTTAAGGCGGTAAGAAGAAATCATGCGTCATGACATGGGTATTCCGAGGTATACAACGCGTGAAGCATTCGAATAACGGCTGCTGCATCTGTATGTCCATCAAAGTAGCTATGTACCAGAGTGTTCCTTCGTTTCGCGCCGGTCTGCTCACCATGAATGGGTATGTGGGTAAGACTTCATTAATGTCAATATCTGCCTTCAAGATATGCCAATACTTTTGTAAAATGTCTTGTGCTTGTTTCTATTGTTTATTGTATGTACCCACAAACCTGATCACTGCTGCTATCAGCGAATGACTTCACTCTGTCACAGTACTCTTAAATTAATTCATAATGAAAAAATGTGAAAAAATAAATAGGTTCTCTCTAACTGAACTGGACCATCGCACTGACACTAAACCTACTGAGGATATTTACCAGCCAGAGGTTTGAAACATGGAAGTCCACACCGGATTCATAGACCCATTTGTTGGGGTCGCCAGGGGATAGGTGTGTGGTGCTCTAAATGCAGCAAGGGTTGCTACTAACTCTGCCATGCTGTTCTGTTTAAGTTTTAGGTGTGTCGTTGTGGACAGCATATGAGCTAGTTTCATGGATAGAGATATTCAGTGTGCTATCTGCTGGGGACATTTTAAATTGCAATTAAACAAATAGACCCCACAAATAGTTCTGTTGATGGGACCGCACTAAACAAAGTTTTCCCGGAGGTGGAATCTGGCTCCTTGTCAAGGTACAGAGGACAATAAGTCTTGCTACATCTGTACATCAAAGAAATTACATTCCAAATCAAGATCTTAGAAAAAGTCTGTTTTGAAGCAAGGTATTAAAGCTCCCATTCTAAGCCACGTGGGCCCAGATGGGGCAGCTACTGGCAGCCCCTACAGTGGAGAAAAAAAAATAATAATAAAACATTGGATCACTGTGTGAGCGACTCAGGGTGACACAGAGATAGACCACTTCTCTCTCAAGGACTCCACTGTACAGTTATTACATACTCTCTGGTCCGGGATGGTTAACACTGCTTCAATAATCCCGGGACAAAAAATTTACTGCTTTCGGGTGCTGTATGACATGCTACAGACTACCGCAGATTTCAGTCTGTCAGTCTGTGTTAACAGAGGCAGTAAATCTTACTACTGTACATCTGTAGTGTGATGAACAGTTTCCTTTGTTGCTGGTGATAGCTTCTTTCTTCCAACTTTAAGGAATGACCCTGTGTTGTTTGTATTGCTCATGGGACAAATAGAGGTTTCGAAAGCTCTGTGTATTGACGTTGTGTATTTGTATATAGTTATCATATCCCCTCTTAGATGCCTCTCTTTTAATGTAAACAACTCTAATTTAGCTAACCTTTCCTCATAAATCAGATTATTCATCCCCTTTATTAATATCATGGCTCTTCTACACATTTTTCGATGTCCATAATATTTTTTTTTTATAGAGTGGGCCCCAAACTGTATATACTCAAGGTGTGGGCTTAATTATGCTTACGTTCCTTTATCCATACCCCCATTTAATTAAATGTAGCGCACTTTCCCCACCCCCTGAGAGATGTGTGGCTACGGTGTGTGTATATGGTGCAATACCTGTGGTGCACAGGAGATCTGAGTCTCCGCTACTGGGACCTGGGGTATACCTGAACCGATGTTCAGTTGGTAACGCCTCCACCTGTACAGGATTCTACAGTATGATGTAGAATAACCCCGCTACAGGACCCGCATACAATAAAACACACACTTATGAAAGATAACTGTTTTACTGAACATAAATAACCTAGGATATATATCACCAACCGGCCACGCATGGCCATACCCTCCAATGCTCCGCTTCCCCACCCAAGGTGTGTGTGACAGTGATGCCCCACTATAGTGTTTGAGTTGGTGCACTGATGCGTTGGGCACCTGCCGGGTAATGCCACACCTGGGCGCGTTGATGCTGGGATCCACGGATCTGATGCTGATAAAATGAAGACTCCGCCTCTATGTTTGGGGGGTCCCTCATGGATTGTACCACCGTAAACAATGTCTTTATTAATGTAGGGCAATCTGTGTCCTGGTCCACAGGCCGCAGCCACCGTGCGGCGTCTCCCTGTGTCCCTAACACTAATATTGCTAAGCAGGGCAGGGTCTCTATCTGAGGGGTAAGTCCCTATCGCAGCCACAAACTATGTGGGAGTCGTGGCATAATAGGGGGTATCTGGCCTAGTGCAGATGCCACTGACATCTGCACATATAACTTACTCCTTCCTTGTCCCCGCTCTAACTGCCACTCGCCTGTCAGCTCAAATTTCAAGCACACCCAAAGTTCCAATCTCCCCTTAGGAGATTCTAGCAGCCCTATTGGCTGTACTGTTTCATGTGTTGTGCAGCCCCTGGGGCTGATGAACCTCTGCATGCATTAACCTTTTTTGCGCATGTGAGCGCACAAACAAAATGGTGGCGCCCTTACCGGCTACCTGCCTGCAGCGGAGGTGAGGAGAACTAAAGGGAGGACAAGGCTACAGCAAGATAAGATCTTATTTGCTTTTGTAGCTACTGCATGACATTGGGCACTATTGCTAAGCCTGCTGTCTACCAGCACTCCAAAATCCTTCTCCATCAAGGATTCTCCTAATTTATCCCCATTTCATTTGTAAGTTGCCTGTTTATTCTTGTTTCTAAAATGCAAAACCTTACATTTATCTGTATTAAACCTCATCTGCCATTTACCTGCTCAAGTTTCCAGTCTCTCCAAGTCCTTCTGGAGAGAAATTACACCCTGCTCTGATTATACAATCTTATTCGATGTAGTACGAAATGCATTGTGGCATTGTCGTTACGCCGTCACGTCACTTCATGACAGACTTCTATTGATCTACCCCATAGAGCATAGAAAGACTTTGCTCTCTATGCCTACCACAAGGTCATGAATAAAGAAGTTACAAAGCAGTGGTCCCAGTACCGAACCTTGAGGTACAACTTTATACACTCCTTCTCCCACCCCGAACTCCCTCCTAAATGAAGACCTACATGGTATATTTTTGGCCTTTTAAAATATAACAAATGGATGAGATGGTAGACTATTCTTTAGTAATGGATCAGAGGTCAAAATCCCCCTTTGTTTAGACAAGACTTTTTGTATTTTAAAAGCTGATCGATTATATTTGGTAATAAAAGATGTTGTTTTTTCCAAATAGGTTTCTCATAGGTTTCATGTTTCTGTTGCATTCTTTTGTTATGTTTGAGGGAACAAAGAAACAAGAGTGCAACAGAAACACGAAACCTATGGGAAACTGTCTAATGTGCATCTGCAAAAAAATACATCTTTAATTACTAAATATTATTGATCAGCTACCATCTCATCCATTTGTTAAACATAAAGAATATTTTAACTCCTTGTATGTTGAAGCCACTTTAGAAGATTTAAGAAAGTTCCAAACTGTATGGCAATTTTAAATGTGGCTACATCCGATGCACTAATTGTTTGGAATGGGAAGGGAGCGATCCAATGAGGTATACCCCATATAAGTGAATACACGTGAAACAGCTATAATAGTACAATATGATGTAATTAGAAAATGAATAAAAACAAAACTAGTTGAGGTGAAAACGTCTTGTCTTCAAAAGAGTGAATTAATAAAAAGTGAAGTACAACCAGGAGGTGTGTAGATATTACTTCTTCCTTTCAAAGGCGAGTTGGAACCACTCTGCTTTCACACCAGTAGACTATGCCAGATAATCAGCTCTCAGCAGGGTACTGTATATGCAAAAACAAAAGACACAGAGCGGCCCAATAGTGCAGATTGCAATACACAGGATTTATGTTGTAAAA
>WSYH01008699.1:0-28199 GCA_036426205.1 Ascaphus truei | reverse complement strand
GGGGCGGGAGCCTCCGTGATTGGGAGGGCTAATTCTCCCCCTGACGCTTATGCTTCCTCTGCGTCCCGGTCGAGCCCATTTCAACCAAAAAAATTGTTGGTTCAAAACCGAGTCCATCAGGCGAGCTCAGCTTTGGTAAAGTGCAGGGTAGCTTGGGTTGTGAGTACATGTTGCAGACGCCGCCGGGCGAAGGGTGGGAATTAAATACTGGCTCGCGCGCAGTCCTATTGGCGCCCAAGCAGCACACGTTGGTGGTACTAGGTGCGGTGAATTTTTTGGTATTTGGTCACCACTGGTTTTGGTTATAGCGGTCAATCACTGCGGAGCTTCCAAAGTCGCGAATAACCAATCCATGGCAGCAGCGAACATCGGTCATTGTTGGACGCAATACTTTGTCACGTCCCAAGTGATGGGATGTTTATACCACGACCCTACGTCGTCCAACTATGCCCCGTTTTGCCCATTATTGATTTCCGAGAAGGTCTTCCATTTCAGGATGGCTCGACCAACGAATCATGTCTCAAAACTAATGATTTAATTTGCTTTAATGGAGCACTCCCCAGTTGACGCAATCTTTTTTTTAAGTGGTTGTAGTTTTTGAAGCAGGGTTCTGGCGTCTGAACCGTGTTGATTTCAGCACCGGGAACCCCTGCTCCAGAGATACTCACTAGGTGGGCTGCTGTATCTAATCAGGTTTAAGCTCCCCGCGTCACTTGGGCCAGGAATGAAACACAAGGGATAGATGTTGCAGCTCTCCTTTGGCCAGGAAGGACGCGGGATCTTTTTAAACCCGTATATTGTGAACCTTTCAGGGCTCCATGGAGGTAATTGTGTTAGGAAGCAGGCTTCCCAGAGCTGAAATCAACACAGTTCAGCTCCAGAGACCCCCTACTTCACAAACCTATATAAAAACCCCACATTGTTTTTGCTGGAGTCTCTCTCTATATTTAAGGGCTCACTTTCCAAATAGGGAGAACTGCCTCTTACAAGCTTACTGAGTTCATTCATGCAGTGAGCAGGAGCCTCTGGCTTGTTACCTTTTTAGATTTTCTTTTTGTGTGGATGGTGCACATTAATGGGGATTAAGCAATCTGCCAATCGTTGGCATTTGGTCTATGTTCTCGCCAGGCCAGATATTTTTTTAAAGCGGCCAAGAGCATGGTGACATAATATGTAAATAGTTTTTGATAGGTGCCTAGGGGGTCTCTGGCGCTGAACCGCCTTATCGATCAGCTCCGGGGACCCCCGCTTCCTGAGGTACTTCCTCCGTATGGGGTGCCGGAGGGGTGCGTCGCAGGTTTAAATGTCCCGGAACGCGGGACAATATGGAATCGCAAAGGATGATGTCACGGCTTCCTTTTTGGCTGGCGTGGACATTTAAAGCTCGCCATTTTTGGTAGCCACCAAAGCTGCTGCTCGTCACCCCCTACGGTTTAAGTTATCTCGGGGACGAAAGTACTGAAATTAGCACGGTTTCTAGCTTCAAAAACATACTGCTCTCAATCCTATAACACTAAAGAAATAATAGAAAGGGGGACTGCTGCTCTGAGTTTGCGTGCTTTAGTAAAACCGCATAAAGAAACATACTTATTATTTTGTCTTTTCTTCAGGACTAAACGCTTGTGTATATCAGGGGTTCCTTCTTGGATGCTTTTCAGAAAATCGCCAGATATGGCCATTAACACAAGAGGTAAATATGCTAATATTTTACAGTTAATGATCCGCAAATGTCTGCATCAGGGATCTTTAATCTAAATAGCAGGAGCTGCAGATTAGAAAGTACTTATATATGTGGTAGTACGTCGCGCTGGCTTTAAAATAAATGTTTAATTTGTTCCTATGCATGGCTTATTTTGGATCACCTGCTATGCTGTTTAATTAGACTTAATAATAAATGTAACGGAGGGTAAGTCTCGGGCTGAAATTATATTCACAAGTACAATTGTAGGATCCCTTAGAGACCGCCCCTATGCGGCGCACGACAAGTAGCCCGTGCAGACTCACACGTTGCTCATCGTTAGTACAAGACACAAACGTCGCTAAATGGCTTCAGTGCAGCAGAGAGGACCCAAGATGCAAAGTTCTGGTGGGGAGATCATGTGACCAGGCAGTCACCTAGATACTATTGGTGCACTGCTAGAGAGAGGGCGGGGCTCAAAAGGGGCGTGCCAGAGCCTGTTTCGAAGAGGAAGGGGAGTGTGGCTTTGTCAAGATTTCTATAGAACCAAATGCTTGTTACATTTAAACACAAATGTCATTTGAGTTGATTTTAAAAATAGAGATGCTACAAGTATTTTCTCATAGTATACAGGATGTTTATTAAAAAACCAAACCATCGAGGGATATTGCTTGTTCTGCAGCTTTAATGTCAACAAATATATATACGGCTCAACATGTCTGGGGCATAAAGGGTACAGAGGTGATGCTGGTCTGATGGATGTTTAATAATCATGGTTTGGCAATGCAAGTTTACAAAGACGGGGTGCTCTTGGAGCACATACACCACAACGGGTACACGTCGCCACTCATTAGAGGGCACTCTTGTTTAAAGATCCACCTGGAGAAGAAAAATGCTTTTTCCGATTGAATGGACTGCTCACGTTTTCTCTGCTGGCCGCGCTTCTTACTCCTAGCATTGTCTTGATCTGACACATGTACATTCATTTCCCCCCCTGTTTTCTGTACGAAGCTGACTTATTGCACAACAATGTGGTATGGCGGGGTGGCTTGCAATCCACATGATATGATTCTTTCATCTCTGGGAGGTTTTCTTTTTGTCAACAATGCTTGGTTGCTTTGGTGACCTAATATGGGGGATGCCAGCAGAAAACCTGTTAAACCATTTCTAGCTTGTGGTAGGGGATACCATAAATCAGTGGTTACTGTTGCCGTACAAGGTTGCAGAGGTGCAGTATCTTTAGAAACGATGAACCATGGATGTACATTCAAGGAGTTTAATCGAGGTAAATGCCACGGTTTGTAAATACAAGCTGAACCCCCTTATAACGCTGTGCTAGGTTCAAGATTCTCATTGCGTTATAAACGGATCGGTTAGAAAATAATGTACAATTATATGCATTGTACATAAAGTATTTAAGACACCAATAATCATTGTTGTAAGTGTTCATAAATACGAAGATTTGGGAGCCACGCTTGCATCGCCTATAAGCGGATTCGCGTGTGAGCGGATCGCGTTATAACGGGGTTGACTGTATTGTGAACTGAGAAATGGGAGGGTTTTTTCGGAGAAATATTGATTTAAAATTATATTGTAGATCTAATAACAAACAGGCAAAATGACAGTATCCCCAAAACTAAGCCCAAAATCTTCCTCGAGGTTCAGGAATATTTATTGCAGGAACACTCAAGACCGTGAAAACGTTAAGTTCTTCATGGACCTTCTCTCATCAGCTACAAATGAAAACCAAAGCACACTTGTATAGGTTAAATTTGGTGCCAAAAAATCGGAACACCTGGAAAGATTTTTAGTCTAAAATATACAGATTAGGTTTGTTGCATATTTATTTCACATTTTTTTTTCTAACGTGGTACAGCAGGGCCCGTTTTAACGGTGGTTTTCCGTTCCAGGGCCTGCCGTATAGTGAAATCGCCGGAAAGCTGAGCCGGCGATTTTCAGTGAATTTTTGCATGCGCAATCGGCATTTTTGCTGTTCTGCGCCTAGCGCGACCTACGGTCTGTGCGCCGCAAACTACAGTATGCGTGCGCAAACTACGGTTGCGCATGCGCGCGCGCCGCCGCCCGGCCCTGCCGATTCTGGCGCATCGCCGACTGAGGATCCCAAGAGGGTGTGCCCCCCCTCTTCGCGATCCGCTGATACGGCGGCACCGAAAGTGGGCGCCGAGAGCGGGGCCCTGCTGTACTCTCCAAGAAACCGGTACTGGGCATAAAGACAACCCCAACAGAGTTGGCTGATTTGCAGGAAATGCTGGGTCTTGCGTGCAACACCTTGACTGTCCCACACCCAACTCTAGTTTGACCCAGGGAGTCAAACAGGGAGGCCCCCATAGTTTTGTGTTTCCGACTCGGAGCTTACAGCGCACTGACACGGCTGCATCTTATGATTGTATGTTCTGGTCCCCACCCTTCCGAACAATTCACAAATAGTTGCCGTGTCCTGATATGTGCTGTTTTTTCCTCTCCCATACCCAACCCAGCAGCACAATCAGCAAGAGTTCCCCCGCGCCCCTCCTGCTGGAACGGATTTTATTGTGTCTATGTGTAAGAACGTCTGGCATTTCTCCATTGTTCGCTCCATCATTGCCCAACCTGCCACCCTCCCTCGCCATCCTGCATCACCACTGCGCCACAAAATTGGTTTACCCATGTGTTCTCCGCCCCTAGAGTGTAGACATGGTTATCTGCCTTACTGCATTAAATATACATTAGTCTTGTGCGGTTTAGCTTCACCCCTACTTATTGCTCCGACCCTGGACCTCACCACATATCCCTCCCCACTACCTGCCCAAGCGGTCATGTGAAGTGTATCTCCGGGAAATGGTAAGGAGACATGGATTCTGGCCCCCTCTTTTACCTGAAAGCATCTCACTCCCTGCATGGGTGCTCCTGTTATGAATTTATCTGGAGGGGTGGGTCTCCCTCGGCTCACTGGATAAACCAATTGGCTGATGGATGGAGCTGGCCTGGCAGTTGTCTGAAGATGGGGGATGCTTCTAGGGAGGTTGTTGCTGATCTGCTGCCCCAAGGCCCACTGTTGGTATTTTAGTGATCCGCTGCGGGCATGCCCTATGCTGTTCTGGTAGTCAGATGTATAGGGTCTTACGGCACTTAAAGAGAGATGTGAGCATGTGCTTGAGAGGAATACTTGCTAGAAATCAGTGAAAAATAGTGGCACATCACCACATTGAGCATGGGGTTGGCCTTGTTCATCCGTTTCGTTCTTGTTGTTGCACTAGGGCCCTCATGCCTATTCCGGTTATTGTGCTTGCTTTGGTCCACTGCTTGGTCCTTCTGTTCTGGCGACTCACGGTGGAAACTCTTATTGCAGCCGATCGGATTGTCCACGTTTTCCCAAAAAAGTGAGCCTCAGCAGGATACCTCATGGTGATCTGTGTTCATCTCACCACCATGAGCCCCATTTGTACTTATGGCGTTTCCCTAAGGCAGTGGTCACCTTTGAGGTTTGTGTCGCGTTGTAGTGTAGTGGTTGACGGGTCCTGAAAGATTTGGAGCTTTTCAAACTCCATTGTTGTGTGATTCCTACCGCTGCTGATATTTTTTCTTACGAGTCAAATAGTGGATCCTCGGGATAATGTCGGAAGGGGTGTCCGCATTAAGGCCCTGAGCTTCAACGCTCTATGCACCATGTCGGAGAGAAGTGGGGGGAAACTTATACCTCAGGCAGAGCATGCTAAATGACTGTGGTGTAGTCACCAAGATCCAATGGTCTCCGGGACCCTTCTGATGTGGAGGTTGTTCCTGCATCGTTTGTTGAAGTCTTTATGCTTTTCCGCCATCTCGTCCATTCTGGTTGAGGTGAATCATCTCTTGGGCGAATTCTTTTTTGGTGGGTAAACACCTCATCCTCTTGTTTTCTAGGTCTTCTGTTCTTTTTTCCAGACGAGGGAGAGATCACCTCTGAGCTTATTGACCCCCCTTTGCATCGCCAGGTCAAATGCAGCTTTTAAGTCTTTAGTAGTACCTAATGTGCTTTTATGCGATTTTGAGGGCCATGCTCCTCTTCTGCCTCAATGATATATTAACAATGTGTGAACCGCCATCTTGGTGGTTGAGCCGGAGATTGCCCTGTTTTTTTCCTTAAATGTGTAAGGTGTTTCTATAAGGTTGGGTGGGAGGTATGGCCTGAAGACTAAAACCTAAGAATTATAATCCCCTAGAGATACCTTAGAACGCATTCTGTAGTAGCAAAGCTGATGGTGGGGGGAAAAGGAAAGCTATCCTCCCCCCCCCTTTTATCCCCCCCCATGACCCTTCTTATTTAGACCCTCACACACCCCCCCCACCCCCTCCACTCCCCTCCTCCCCAGCCCTCCTTTCTCCTTTTTTTCCCCTCTTTTTCCCCTCTTTTTTCTTCTATTCTTTAACTATTCTTAAAGAGATATCCAAGGAAACGACGCTTCCTCAAAAGAAATTGAAAGGGAATGCTAGTAAAAATAAAGTATAGGCTATGGATAAGATTATACGTAATGTTTATGTATATGTATTAGTTTTCAGTTTCCACCTACTGCTCACCATGAGTGTCCCAAGATGCCTTTCCCAATTGTTTTGATTATTGTATGTTTTATATCTCTTGACAAAACATAACAAATTTGAAGCAAAAAAAAAATGTGTAGGTGTAAAATCAGAGCTGGTGTTCTTTCTCTCCATAAGGACTTGGAAAGACTGGAAACGTGCGTAAATGGCAGATGAGGTTTAATACAGATAATATGTGGTTATGCATTTGTGAAAATAAACAGACGACTTGCAATTTAAATTGGACAGAATGTGGTCAATCGTTGATAAAAGATTTATGAGCGAATGGGACGTTTGGCCTGGACCAAATTGCTGCCAGGACACTTCCCCCCTGGATATTCTCCTGCGATGTCCACTTCCAACAAGTCAGGTCTACTGCTCCAATAACTGCATGTTAAATGTCCTCTCCGCGCTGGACTCTCTACTGTGTAGCAGTCTCGCACGGATATGTAAACATCAGTTGTCGAGAGGACGGTTGGGCACAGCATCCTGGCTTGTCGGTCGGGCACCGGAGAGGAAATCATGACGAAGTTTCACAGTAGTGAACGTTTTGGTCACGGCCAAATGGCTTAGGAGTGATTGTAGACGCAGCTTGGCAATAGTGCACAATATCGGCAGTAACTGCAACGGCAAATAGATCTCATCTTGCATTAAATGGGTACGGATGGAAGGAAAAGCATATTATGCCACTGTATAAAGCATTAGTAAGACCACACCTTGAATATGAATACAGTTTTGGGGCAGTACTCCATATATAAAGCCATTATGGAACTAGAAATTGCAGAGAAGAGCCACCCAAATTAATAAAGGGGATGGATAATCTAACTTATGAGGAGAGGCTAGCTAAATTAGATTGTTTACATTAGAAAAGAGGCGTCTAAGAGGGGATTGATAACGATATACAAATATACGTGGGTCAATGCAAGGAGCTTTCAAAAGAATATTCATCCCAAGGGCAGTACAAACTATAGTGTCAATCAACCCTCAAGGTTGGAGGAAGGCGATTCCACCAGCAACAAAGGATAGGGTATTTACCGCAAGAACAGTTAAAATGTGGCCTTCATTACCCATGGAGACTGGAAAATACTGTACAATAAATAACTTTCTAAAAAGCCCAACATATTTTTTTTTTTAAGGAAATATTAATGGGAAATACAAATTAGTAAACATGGGTCAAGTATCGATCCAGCAAAACATCTGCCAATATTGGAGTCGAAGATGACATTTTTTCTCCTTATGGGGAACCTTGGGGATTTCTGTTATCCTTCCTCTGGGTCAGTACACTGTAAATACAATATACGATAAGTATCTGTCGTCTAAATTCAACATTGGTTGAACTCCAGTGATGAGGTTTGAAAAAAGACATACGTCCCCATGTGACCATGTAATTACCGTAAATGGTGCAAGCAATAGACAAACTATTCTCCTCCCCTATTCCGCTTCAGGTTCGAAGTTTAATACAAAGAAAACTTAAAACCTTTAAAAAACAAAACAAAACGTATACTTTAGACATCATCCTTGGTTTAAACCTAATAAACCTCTTCTTAGCACACATTTTGTTTTTTGCGTTAACCGATTTTGCTGTTAAAAGGACAGCGATGCCGTGCTGGCAGCGAAAGGGGCATCTTCCTGCCTACCGCCTCCGCTCCCGGAAAACGTGCTGCTGTTGTCTTCTGTTTGCGAGGATACCACATTGTACGGATTGGTGATGTGGCATGATGAATGTAACTCGCAGCAAGCAAGAATTTAATTTGTCGGGGACGTTATGTAGAAACTGTGCTGAAAATGGAAGACTTGCAGTGACCTGTCTGATTTTAAACAGATGAACAAGGCTTAAAAGCCTAGAACTGCTTCTTACTTAAATGCCAGCAGGACTGGGTTTTTTCTTATGTTTACTTATTTTGATTAAGACGACGATCATAAATTGCAGCAAACGTAATTTAAAAAAAAAACTGTTTACGTTTATTTAGAAAAGCATGGATCTAAAATATTTTCTGAGCATATATTTTAAATGTCCAATTAAAAAAATGAATCTAAGGTCCATATTCTTCTCTCTTTGGCTGTATGCCGAGTTGCGCTCTCCTTTTGGAGGTGCGAGAACAGAGTTTCAATAAGGAAACTTGGGGAGGACCCAGAAAGCTCTGATTGGACTTAACGAGGTGTTAACAGGGATCTTAAAGCTCACTGCGCTAAGGCTGCGGTTATAGTAGGCACGACTGAGCGTGTTGTGTTGCCTGTCGCTCGAGCGTGATCCCTGCACTGTGATCCGAGGTGGGGCGTTTAGTATGATGTCACAGCTGGTTCGCCCTCATTGGCTGAACCACTCACGGCCTCACACGACCGAAAAGACATATAAATTTGTCTATCAAAAATCGGCCGTGCTGCCGTCGCTTAGCGGTGCTGTAAGTGGCGCGCGCCGCATCAGCGCTCTATAATCGCGGCCGGACGGCATTCTCGCGCTGACATAGAGCCGCTATAACTAACGGCCGTTACTGTTATGACGAGCAAATAAGGTTTGAAAAACCTCAACGCATATCCACAGCAACCGTTGCAGGTACGCGAGCCGTAACGCGCGGGTTAGTAAGATCTGGCTATACGTGGCGTTGGTGCTTCTTTCGGGACGGGAGCGCAGGGGGCATGTGGGGGGGGGGGAGAGAAGAGCACGGAGAGCAGCAGGGGCATGTGGGGGGTCCCTCCTGCATGCTCGGGAACCCCGCTACAGCCCTCCGCTCAAACCCCGGCCGGCCCGCTCCCGCTCCTACCCGCAGATAGGCGTGAATTGTCTCTCCACGCCCGCCTGTCTGCAGTGCGGACGCGTGGTCTGAGGCACGGGGCCTTAGTTAGGCTTGCGCTTATAGTGACGGGGACCGATCATCGCGTCAAAACAAATGCATTGTCGTCGGCGCTTATAGTGCTTTATTTTTGTGAAATAAATCATGACACGGTGTAATATGTCATGTGTTGTTGTTCATCTGGGTTGTATTTACCTCATTTTAAGACCTGCTAGGAACAGATGATTGTTATTATGTTGTCCGATATGTAAAACCATAGAATTCAAAGAGGGTGTACTTTCTTTTTCACCCAACTGTATGCATTCTTTTGTTCATATAGCGTCATTAATGTACATAGCGCTTCACGGTAGTAATACACGTGAGAATCATAATAATAAAATAATACAAATAACAGATCATGGGAATAAGTGTTTCAAGACATAAAAGTAACTTTAGGAAGGAGTCCCTGCTTCGAGGAGTTTACAATTTAATTGTAGTAGGGTTACGTCACAGAGACAGGAGGAAGGGATTCTGGTAAGTGCGTCTGCAGGGGGCCAAGGTTAATGTTCGTGTATAGCAGGGGGGCGCAATCTTTTTCCCCTGCGCCCCCCTGCTGGCTTTGCCCCTCTCCTCGCGCCGCCCCCCCCCCCTCCTTATCTTGATTCAGACATCCTCGTCATGATGTCATGGCAACGTGACGTCAACATGACCCTGCGGCATCATTTGACGTCGCATTGCCATGGCGACGTGTGACCAGAAGCGTTTGAATCAGGTAAGTAAGGTTTACAGAGGCCCTGCTGCTCCTCTGTCATTAATTTAAATGCCTTCGGGAAGCATGCGCGGGGCCTCTGTAAACCCCGCGCCTCCCACGTGATCTCGCCCCCCCCCACTTTGCGCACCACTGGTGTATAGTATTGCCACGGTGCTACTCATATGCTTCTTTAAGCAAGTGGGTCTTAAGGTGGATAGAGAGGGTGCTAGTCGGGTATTGAGGGAAGGCATTCCAGAGGTTTGGGGCAGTCAGTAGAAAGGTTTAAGCGGGGAGGGCTTTAGAAATAAAAAGGGGTAAAGAGAAGAAATCCTTGAGTAGAACGCAAGAGTCGGGGAGTGTGAGTGGGGATGGTGCATAGCGAGAAATTAGGGCTGAGATGTAAGGAGGAGCAGAAGAGTGTAAAGCTTTAAAAGTGAGGTGGAGAATTGAGTGCGAGATGCGGGATTTGATCGGAAGCCAGGAGAGGGATTTCATGAGGGGAGATGCTGAGACAGATCTAGGAAAGAGTAGAGTGATTCTGGCAGCAGCGTTTAGGATACATTGTAGGGGAGACAGGTGAGAGGCAGGAAGGTCGGACAGCAGGAGGTTACAGTAATCGAGACGGAGAGAATGAGGGCCTGTGTCAGAGTTTTAGCAGTCGAGCATTAGATAAAAGGGCGTATCTTTGTAATATTGCGGAGGAAAAAGCGACAGGTTTTAGATACATTTTGAATGTGAGAGAGGGAGTTGAGTGTGACCCCTGAGCAGCGTGTTTGGGCTATTGGTTGAATGATGGGTGCTTCCAACACTAATGTGGAAGGAGGAAGTATGAGGAGCTCTGTTTTTGCCATGTTAAGTTTCAGTCGGCGGAGGCCATCCAGGATGATATCGCAGAGAGACATTCAGAAACTTTCCTCTGTACAGCAGGTGTAAGGTCAGGGGTAGAAAAGTAATTTTGTGTGTCGTCAGCATAGAGGTGATATTTAAACCCAAGAGATATGATTAGGTGCAGTGTTATAGGCACCAGCATAGGGGGAGGGGAAGAGAAATGAAAAAAATGTGGATAGGAGGGAACTGAAGAAGTTGGTGAGAACATAAAAGTTTACAAAGGAGTGAGGAAACCGCAAACAGAAAAAGCATTATGAGATACAGGTAGTAGGGAAAGAGGTAGGTGGAGAGAAGTCGCAGGTATTGGAGGTTAAGAAGAGGAGTTGAAAAAGCAGATGTATAAATCCGGCCTGAGAGGGCAGTAAAGGTTAAACAGTGAGCCTTTTAGATGTGAAAAAATTGTCAGAGCATTTAGAAAGCCAGGTTCTCACAGTTGCAGGATAGATGATGAAGTGGAGAGTCCAATTATTGTATTCTTCGCCTCCAATATGAACTCCAGACACGTCATATGTGACGCGTAGGATGTTACACAGCCAATGTGCAGTCTCGTTACACAGGATGTGCAACCTCATTGGCTGTCCCTGGGTGAGGGACAGGCCATTCAGACACTCAGAGGGATGTGCAGACATGCTTCGGCGTGTGTGTATGTATATTATTCACGTATTAACACGCAACCCCAGTGCTCTGTGCTTCGAATTAAATTTAGATTAAAGATGCAATCAAAACAGACTAGCTGCACATTATTTTCAACCTTATTTTATGAATTTCATGACCATTGTCGGTGTATAATATTTGTCGAAGGATGAAGATCTAATACTAATAATTGTTGGAGAGTGACACACAGCGTACACTGTGCTAGGATGAGCAGTGGAGTAGAGAATTGCTTCGCCCTGGAAATTGCCCAAAGGTCAAGGGATACAGGACTGTTGTGTTGATGACCCCAGCAGTCCTGATCCTCCACAGTGCCTTGAATAGTTACATACATGCTGTGCTGCTCACAAGCAGACACTGCAAAGCATGAACCGGTTTCAGCAAGAGTAGAGAGAAGCTGCTGAACAACCCGCTGAGAGACACGCTGCAGAGCGTGAGGCAGAAGCGTGACACCAGCTGGAACTTGCCAAGCTCCAGAGAGACACTCCAGCCCTCAGCAGCCTTTCCAGAGCAGTTTCCTACCCTGGAGAAAGATGAAGACCTGGGCACCTTCCTGCGCGGTTTCTAAAAGACCTGGCAGGCAATACCATTTGCCTTTGTGATCCGTGGGCAATGTATTGAACACCTGGATTGAAAGGCTGAGCTCTGGACTTGATTAGTTGACCTCCCTGCACACCTCAACCAGGATTGAGGCCATCAAAGCTGCGTTGCTAAACAATTTTAATATCGCTCCCTGAGGTCTACCTGCAGAAGTTTATGGCCGTGAAGCAGGGTTATACTGACGCTTTTTTTTGCGCTGGAGTTGTATCTGACTACTTGATGCAAGCTTGGATTTGTTGCTGTGTATCGAAAGCTTTGTGGATCTACAGGATGTCATAATCCAGGAGACCTTTGTAACACTGTGCCCACCCAAAGTGAAAGAGTGGGTGATGGCTAGATTTCCTAACTCGGCAATGGAGGCTAACAACCTTGCAGAGGCTTACATGGCTAACGGCACCAGCAGCTAAAAAGGGGGTCCAAGGATAGATGAGGGGATAGAACCGGAGAAACCCTGCAACCTCCGTCTGTTAAACCTGCTGAGGCTTCAACTGGGTGGGGGGGGAGGGGGAAGTTTGCACCTGTCTGTTTTACCTGTAACAAATAAAGGTATGTCAGTACTGCCTGTCCAGAAAAGAAACCCACAACTGCATCTGGAGGGGGTCGCCCCCCAGGTGTCTGGGTTGCAGGAAAATAGGGATGACAACTTACAGCTGGTAACTGTGGGGCAGAAACTCGCCCAAGGACTGGGGGATTCGGGGGGGCTTCAGTTACCTCTGTGCAGGGGTTGGGACCTGAATAAATCATTCCTGGACGTACCCGGCGTTTGGGTAACGTGACCCAAAGTCACTTGCACAAGGCCACGGGGAGAGCTAGCCTGGGATTCAAATTGGTTTGCCCAGCTTCTTTTGTTGATGTACTTAGACAGGATTAGAAGCGTTGTGTTCTGGGGGCAGAGGCTGTGTGTCTCCATCTTGGAACGTTGGTGTGCAATTGGCGGTAGTTGTTTCCAAGCATTTTTTTCTCCCTTCTGGTCCTTATTAGAGACATTTGAAGCTACCAGTTCTTATATGGTAGAGAACTGCAAATCCCATGTTATAACTCCTAGTACTAGATGTGCCCTTAAGTCCCTTATAAATTCCCGTCCAGGTCCCAGAATACAAATCAACTTCGCAAGTACTTAAATGCAATCAAAATCTATGGACACAGTGTGTAATAAGATGAAGATGAGAAGAAACCTCTGTTGTAATAAGGCTAGTAATGTAGTGGGGGCGCGCATGCCTGTACGAACGCTCGTGCACGTGACGCACACTTTTTGTGTGTACGGTCCGTGCTGCTGTGAGTGACAGACTTAGGCCTCGTTCAGGGTGCTGGCTTCGGAGGGAGGGCGTGCTGCCGTGGGACACAAAGTATTCAAATTGAACAATGGTTGTCAGGGTAGCAGCTGCCCTGTCTCCGAAGCCCGGAGTTGACACTGGCTACAGTTTCACTAAACGAAAAAAAGTTTTTTGCAACTGCAGCAGCGTCACTGGGACCTCGGCAGCCAATGACATCATTCTTGAGAATGATTTCAAGACTGCCGCCTCGATCCCTAACCTGCCGTCTGTAGCCCCGCCCCCTCCCCGCCTCCTCAACTCCTGAAAAAGTCTGCTGGGAGGATGAACACACATCGCCCAGCAGACTGCCTGCCTCCCTCCCTCCCTCCCGCCCTCCCTCCAACTCCTGTCTCTGGCACCCTGATCGAGGCCTTGGAAGGGTGTGTGTCGCTGGGTAGCTGTCTCTCTGTGTGTGTGTGTGACTTGGAAGCTGTGTGTGTCACTGTGTTTTTTGTGTGTGTGTGTGTGTGTGTGTGTGTGTGTGGTGTGTGTGTTGGGTTTGTGTGTGTGTGTGTGTGTGTGTGTGTTTTATATAATATTTAAAAAAAAATGTTTTAAACACGTTGTGGGAAAAAATTATTTCTTAACATTGTGCAACTTTGATAAATAAATTCACACACACACGCACGCACGCACGCACGCACGCACGCGCGCGCAAAGTCATAGTTTTCGGAGTCTTCCCCGGATCGCCCGGCTCCACGCTCACTGCCATGCGCGCGAGCAACCCTAGCATAGAATGGCTGGCTAACCACAGCCAATTCTAAGTGCCGCGCAGCAAGCGCGCCCACCATATTACGGGCCTGAGGAGGCACACTTCACGGGACACGCGTATTTTTCTCTCTGCACATATGAGAATGCAGATGGAGCCATCTTATCAGCTGGTCCTATCTACTGCTGCACAAGTGATTTGTGTCCCGTTCCCTTCCCGCCGCTCCTCCTGCGAGCAGCTGCCGAGATAACCATCACATGCCTGGAAGAATCGCGGCTGTTGCCCAGAGGCCTAAATAAAACCGGATTTCTCACTCTTTTGGATCAGGAGCAGCCCCGTACTCTGTTATAAAACACACGTTTGTTTGTGGTGCAGCTTTTTGTGTCTGCTGTTTCCTGAAATGGAAATTGAGGATGTAATGTGATCAAATACTTCTTTTATGATGGGCGCCATGTGAATGGATATTCCAGGCAAAAGGTGACACATTGTATGCTCATATGGATTTGAAGCAAAAGGTGGCTTTGTGTGCTCATTTGCATGTCGTTTCCCAGAATCCCTTGCTGCAGTGGGAGCACTGTATGCTAGGTGATAATGGTGAAAGGCAGGGTTGCAGACCTGTGTAAGAGCTGTTATATACAGGATGCGGCCGTGCGTTCCTATGTGAACGCGCGTGCACGTGCCGCATGCTTTTCCTGTATATAGTGCCGGGGTGTGTGCGTGCGTGCGTGCGTGCGTGCGTGCGTGCGTGCGTGCGTGCGTGCGTGTGTGCGTGCGTGTGTGTGTGTGTGATTAAGTCTTAAGTAAGATTTTTTTTTTAAATAAAAAAAAATTAATAATTTTTTTATTTTTATTTGTGCAATTATTTACACACACCCATACACACACACACATATCCATACACACACACACACACACACACCACACACACCATCCACACACACACACACACACACACACATATCCACATACACACACACACACACCACACACACACATATCCATTACACACACCCCATCACCCACCACACATATATCCTCACCACAATCCATCACACCACACCTCATTAGCACACCCCTCCTTCCTACACCGCCCCCCCCCCCGCCTCTCCCTACCGACCCCCCACGCCTCCCCCCTATCCTCCCACCCCCCCATCTCCAATTGTACCACCCACCCACACCCCCAATCACCGTCTCCCTAGCACACACTCCACCAAGCAAATACATCCTCATTCCATCCCCCCCACCCCACCCCCGGGCCTCTCCCTGGCCCCCCCCCGACCCCTCTCACCTACCACCCCCAGAGGGGAGGGACTCCCTCATCCTCCCCGCCCACCCTCCCCCCCTCCCTCCGCCCCCTGCGGGTCCCCAGTCCGTCTCCCTGACCCCCCCTTGAACCCCTCTCCATACACACACAACACACACTACATCTCATACCACACCCACACACCCACACACCAGTGGCATATTATCAATCCACACATATCCATACACACACACACACACACACACATATCCATACACACACACACACATATCCATACACACACACATATCCATACACACACACATCCATACACACACACATCCATACACACACATATCCAGTGTTCGACAAACCTATACATTTGCTCGCCCCGGGCGAGTGGATTTAACCCCCCGGGCGAGTAAATATTGGCCCAAGCAGCACACGTTTGGTACTGGCGGCGAGTAGATTTTTTTGTGTGGCGAGTAGATTTTTTGGTGATTTGTCAACCACTGCACATATCCATACACACACATATCCATACACACACATCCATACACACACACACACACACACACACACACACACACACACACACACACACGCACATATCCACTACAACAACCCCACAAGCACGCACATATCCTACACACACACGACCATATCCATACACACACCCATATCCATACACACACACCACACACACTAATACATACATTTGAGCGCAGGCAGCGGCGCAAAAGATGAATTTCTTCATTATCACTCCTGGAAGGTGAAATTACTGATCGGGGTAAAGAGGCCGCCATGATCGATTTTCACAATCGGCAATAGAAATGATGACTCCAGAATACAGCGACCCCTCGAAGTCGGGTATTTTGGCTATTATATATTATCCTTTTCTTGGTTGATCGTGTTGACCACTATTGTGATTTAACGACAAAGGCCTTCCTTGTTATCAAGGAGGCATTCGGCCATGCCATCACTACCCAACCAATCACTTGTTTGGGATCCCGGGATTCTGCTGCCATTGGAAGCTTAACGATCATCGAATTATTTGGGAGTAGCGGATTGCGCACGCACTGGAATGTGCGCTACGGGATTCCACGGAAATGTTTCGTGGAATAGTTATGTACACGTACGACTACTGACATCAACCTCTTTGTTAGAAGTCCAGCGTACTACCAGACTTCTGGGGTCGCGACAATATGATGGCGTTGGGTAGTATATCACGTGTGTCGACCCTCCACTTCCTCTCTGATTGCGCTCACCACTCCATCTCACCCTAGAAAATTAGCGAAAACCGTGACGTTCCCTAAAAGCAGAAAACGATCAGGCAATTAACCATTTCTTTTTGCTGGCACTTTGAGCAACGTCGGAGTTGAGCAATTTCCCTTTTTTGGACAAATGGCATTGACTGGAATACCCTAGTTACGAAACAAGCAACTTTGATGCAAGTTACTTTGCTGATGTTCCTGACTGAATAATGAAGGATTTCGGTGCCTTAGTAGAATATTGAACCTCCCTTTGCACCAGCAAAAAAAATTATTCATCTCATGCAGCGGTTCAGTAGATAAATATCACACTGACACAGACGGGCACCACAACCATTCCTCCCCCAGCCACAAGTTAAGCTGCATTCGGTCAAATGAGAAGTGGAGTGGTGGGAGGGAGGGAGGCAGCCACGGAAGCTCCCCTCCTCCCCTATGCCTCTCGTTGCCTCGCTCCGCCGCCCTCTCCCTCTTGTACCCTCGCTTTCCTCCCCCCCCCTCCTCTCTCTTGTCCCTCCCATCCGCTCTCCCCCCCTCTCTCTCTCCTCCTTCCTCCCCCCCCCTTCTCGTGCCCGCTCCCTTCCCTTTCGTGCCTTGCTCCCCTTCCCGTCTCGGCCTCGCGCTCTCCCCTTCCCTCTCGTGCCTTCGCTCCCCCCCCTCTTTGCCCGCTTCCCCCCCCTCTCGTGCGTGCCTCGCCTCCCCTTCCCTCTCGTGCCTCGCCCCCGTCCCTCCCCTCCTCCCTCTCGGCCTCTGCCCTCCTCTCGTGGCCCCGCCCGTCCCTCCGTGCCTCGCTTTCCCCCCCCCTCTCGTGCTCGCTTTCCTTCCCCCCCCCCCTCGTGCCTCCTTTCCCCCCCCCCTCTCTGCTCGCTTTCCCCCCCCTCTCGTGCCTCGCTTTCCCCCCCCCTCTCGTGCCTCGCTTCCCCTCCCCTCATGCCTCGCTCCCCCTCCCCCTCGTGCCTCGCTCCCCCTCCCCCCCTCATGTCTCGCTCCCCCTCCCTCTCGTGCCTCGCCTTTTTTTCCCCTCCCTCTCGTGCCTCGCTTCCCCCCTCCCTCTCGTGCCTCGCTCCCCCCTCCCTCTCGTGCCTCGCTCCCCCTCCCTCTCGTCTCGCTCCCCCTCCCTCTGTGCCTCACTCTCCCCCCTCTCTCGTGCCTCGCTCCCCCCCATCTCCGTGCCTCGCTCCCTCCCCTCTCTGTGCCTCTCCTCCCCCCTCTCGTGCCTCGCCTCCCCCCCCCCTCTCGTCGCCTCGTCTTTCCCCCCCCCTCTCTCGTGCCTCGCTCTCCCCCCCTCATCTCGTCTCTCGCTCCCCCTCCTCTCGTCGTGCCTCGCTCCCTCCCCCCCCCCGCTCCCCCTCCTCCTCGTCTGTGTCCTGCGCTCCCCCTCCTCTCTCGTGCCTCGCTCCCCCCTTCCCTCTATCTCCTCTCCCCCTCGCCTTCTCTCCCCCCTCCCTCTCCGTCCTCGCTCACCCCCTCCCTGCTCTCTGCCTCTTCTCTCGCACCCCCCTCTCTCTTCCGTCTCGCTCCCGCCCCCCTCCCGTCTCTCTTCTCCCTCCTTCTCCGCGCCCCCCCCCTCTCATTTCTTTGCCTCTCTCCCCCCTCTCCTGGTCCTCTCCCCCCCCGGTCCACTCTCTCTCTCCTCTCTCCCGGACACGCCTCTCGTCCCTCTCCCCCGCCCCGCCTCTCTCTCCTCTCTCGCCACGCCCCCGCACCCACTCGCTCTCTCTTTCCTCGCTCTGCCCCACCCCTCACGCTCTCTTCGTCTGTACCCCCCTTCTCTCCCCACCCCCCCCCTCTCGTTTCCTCTCGTCCTCACCCCCCTATCTGGTCGTCCTCTCTCCCCGCCCCCCTCTCTTGCTCGCTCCCCCCCCCCCCCCTCTTTTTTCTCATGCTTCGCTGGACATAGCGTGTCTTTCAGAAAGATTCAGTCACCCGTAAAGTAACTATTTGACAAGTATTGTATCTTGTGGAAAGTGATTATATTTTGCTATTTCTGGCAACACTGAACAAATAAAATAAGAAGTGGAGGATTCTGCAGTGATTTAGACAGTCCACGCATATAAATCAGAAATATGCTGGTATTAAGGTTCCAGGAACACCATTCATTCACATGTTATTGTACTGACAGACTTAGTTCCACTTCCTTTTTAAGGAAACATTTATTTTAGGAAGCCCTCCCCATTTCTACTTTCTAGGCATACATTTTTATAACCTCTTTCTAACACATGCTCAATAGTTTAACATCACAATTTGTGCCGTCGGGCAGCTCTCTTAAGGTGCACTCCATGCAGCTGGACAGAAAAACAACCTTTTTGTAAAGAATTTGAGTCAAATTGTTTCAAGAAGTCAAAAATAGCAATGCTAATAGCAAATATTTAGCAGCTTACATTTTAAGAATTAAGATGGATTTTTGGGGGGCCTTGGAAAGTGTTTGCAGTTTTAAGGTTTTTTTTTTGCCTTTAACACCTCGTCTGTAGAAGAGGTTAAATAATATAAGAGACTGAGGGCTTTTGCGTATGCTGCTTCTGCTTCTCACGGGATGAAAACCCGACCGCCATGTTTATAAACGAACTGAAGGGGGTGGGACAGACGAACATTGAAGTTTTGGCTCCTTTAAAATTCAGTGGTGTGTGTCTGTGTCACACTGATGTTCCATCCCCCCCCTCCCCCCCCCCTGTTCCTATGAGATTTTATTTAGAAATTCCAGAAACAATATGCGGCCGAGGTCAGCCTTCTCTGGCGCCAATTGAAAGCTCTGACGTCATCAAAAGGTGACATTGCAACTGTTATCGCTGAATTAAGTATTTGGCTGCGCCCACCTGCGCTGAGCTTGCGTCCTTGCCGTGTTTTAGTTTTCTGCAATTTAAATTGTCTCGTCCCTCGTGTGGGTGCGGGCACGCACGCACTCCCAACTTGGCACTTGGGGAGACAACGGTTGAAACGCTGCCAACATCCCGCCACGCACGCTCATGCTTGGAGAGCTGGCGACGTCACCGCTGGCGTGCCAGCATGAGTCTGGCTCAGCGCCAGCGGGGCCACACCTTATAAGTCCTATGCAGAACTGTACCTATAGCTTCAGTATACGACACAATGTATAAATAGACCAACTTGCTTATATCTTGACATTCCTTTAATCCCTTTGCTGCCAGAGGATCCTGTAACAACGCACCCCGCAGTGTTCCTCCGCCAGGAAAGGGGAGAGCGAGTAGGAGTACATGCACCTCTGCCCGTTGGAACTTGAATCTGTATTTCATAATCTCGGTACGCCATAGAAAATTAGTTCACCTATTTTGTTGGAATCAGAATTCAACTAGGATGGTTCTTTGTTTAGGGGCAGTTCCCTCGTTTGCCGCCCTCCGCCCCAAAGATTTATTCACAGTAATGTAAAGTAGCGGCCGGTTTTCACCCCTCTACTGCCTTTCTCCGCGACAGTTTTTGGTTCAACCACCGTTTTATTGCTGCTGAGCGGCTTCATTCACCTATTGCTTAATGTTTTTGTACATTTTGTTTATTTACAGAAGCAGGCAATCTCCGAGCTGAAACTGTTCATTTCAGCTCCAAGGTGGGCCCCCCACATCCAGATAGATACCTCCCTCTGTACCGGTGTGGGGATCTATGCAGGCATTGAAATTGTGTGTCTAACATAATGGCAACTTAAATATCCTGTGACGTCATCAGTTTGGGATTCCTATTCTCACCACCGGACATTTAAACTTAACATAACATTTTTTTTTTTTTTGTTCTAGCAAATTTCAAGCCTTCCCTAAGTATTTGAAAGTGGCAACACACATCAATAGCCAACTCCAAATCATTCTGCGTTCTCATACATAAAGCTTGGCCCCTGCCGACGCACCTTCCCAGAACGCCCTCCGCTGCTGCTTCCGCTCGTCAACTTCTTCCTCCCTGCCAATTATTTAGCTCTTCGGAGCAGGGACTTCTTTCCTTAATGTTACTTTTATGTATCTGAAGCCCTTCTTCCTCCTTTGTGTTATTTGTATTATTGGTTATTTATACGATTGTCACGAGTATTAACTTTTGTGAACGCTATGTACATATGCTATTAAATAAAGACATCATTCATACCAGTACTGTACAGGCACTGTAGTGGCGACAGTGGTCATAAGCTATAATTACTGGGAGTGCCCCCCATAATGGTCTTTAGTATCTATTCCTGATGGAGGATAATTTTAATGGAAGAAAGACTAGATCATATCCAACATGTGACGCTTCTTCATCTGCACAGAGCTTCTTCACACACCGCGCGGTCTCTTCTATTTAGCGTGTACAACAGATTCAAAACCTCACGTCGTCTTGTGTAGTGAAAGTGCTACGCTATATTACCTGCGCGCCGTAGCGCCGTAGCCTCGCGCACCTCCTGCGAATTTTGGCTGCAGGAGATTGGATCGATCTGGAGGCGTGCTGATTCGGTCCGCTTACGTTCTGTCACCGTCTCATTTTCTTGACCATCTCCTGACAACGACTTCACAGACGTCCGGGGAGTGCTTGAATGGGGGGGGAGTCATTCCTCTTTATTGGGTTCCTCGTGGAGGCTTCCTGCTTGATAGACCTTCGTAGATGGTTTCGTCGACCACTCCACGCGCCCTGTCGTGTGTCACCCACACAGCGGCCTCATAGGCATTAGGGCAATTGAGGTTGGCCGCAAGCGTCATCGCGCGCTTGTACAATCTCAGCCTTACCCTTCAAAACAAATGTGCGTTATTCTAGTGCCCTGACAGCGCTGTGATCCATGTATCCAACACAAGAGGTGGCGTTACGGGATTTAGTTGCACACCTCACTATGGATGCGCTGCTGTATACCTCTTATTTTGTTAGCAATGTACCAGGTGGATGAGAATAATGGACAGTCTGGGTAACTGCCCAATGTATTTCGCTGCAATAAGTTCACAGCCGATCGATTTGTTATGCTGTTTATTTGCCATTTGTCTCTCCTTTTATGTTGGTTTTGTTCGGGCAAAAAGAAATAAATACATGGTGAATTGGGTACACAAAGTGGCTGAGTGTAAAAATAAAAAAAAAAAACATCTGTGTATAAATGATCTTTTATTCCAATTAATTAGTTTATTTCTATTCTCAGTAACAACTGAATTTAGGCCTCCTTTGTCAGTCCAGAAAATAAAATCCCAATTGTGTGGGTACATTTGCTGTCCTCGGACAGGTCTGTTAACCCTTTTCCCCATTATCGCTTAGCACGAGCGGTGCGCAACTGGAGCGCATGCCCCCCCAGTGTGGGGCGGGAGATTTCTGTAGGGGGGCACGGTGATGCAGAGGCCCCGTGCTCTTCTCCATGGGCTTTTAAATTAAATGCTGGGGATCGCGTGAGGCCTCTGTAACGTATATACTTGCCAGATTGATGGGTTGCTGACGCGTCGCCATGGCAACTCGGCATCATGTGACGTAACGTCACATGACCCCCGCTGCGTCATTTGATGCAGGGAAGGAGATAAGAGGGGCGGCGCGCACCAAGGGGCAGCAGGCAGGGCCGCGCAGCTGCAAAAGTTTGCACGCCCTGGCTTAGCATACAGTGCTCCAAATGCAAGCCGGGATCTGGGTAATGACATGCAAATGAGCACTTGGTTGTGTTTTGTCCCAAAATCGCCCACATTTTCCTCTCTTCCCATATGTCTCATCTTGATGACATATTACATACCATTCACTGCTAGTCTTGCACAATTTTTAATATTATTTTTGAGATTCTAAAATGGCTGGGAACTGTGTTAAAACCATAGTGTGTGTGTGTATTTGTGTGTGTGTGTGTGTGTGTTTTTTAATTTTGTTTGCCTCTGGAAAATGTGACGCGGCTGTAAAATACAGAGAAATGCTACATTTTCTCATTGTGTTTTTCTCCTCGAAAGGAATCAGAATATTTGTATTGTATTCCAGGAGCGACAAAAGAAATCGGCTCGGCTCTGACCAGGATGTGTAGGAGACACCACGAACATAGTAGTCCCGCCTGAAACATCTAACCGTGTAAGTGTTAAATATTCATATAACACACACACACCGTGCAACACAGTGTTATGTTGGTGTTTTGGAAGTGACATTATTCTGTGATCGGAAATGGTTTATTTTTCTTATTTTCTTCTCAGTTGTGCCGTTTCTGTATAACTTACACCATGCCCGCATACAAAACCTTTGTGCCCGTCGGCATTTAAATCTGTCTGCTGACCAAACAAACCTACATTTTATGAGAATTGAATTGGCTTCCCCCTAAACACATGTAATCAGGCTTCTGGGTCTCTGAATGGAGTAGTTTGTCAGTCACCCTTTAACCCCCGCCCCCCCCCATGTTGTCCTTATCCAGAGAGGATGGGGGTCAAGAAGGGAGCTTTGCCCGTGCAAACTTCCTTATTGCGCTCTGTGACATCTGACAGAAGAGCTTAGCCGGGCTACCTCTGATAGGTTACAAAACACTTTAGAAATACTTATAGTCGTCAGAGTTTTTAGTAAAAGAGAAGTCTGTCTCCCAGATTTAACCCTGTAAACATGTCGCTGCCTTGAAACTAGGGAGGACTGACCCTTTAAGGGACAGTCCCCTGTAGCCTGTAAAAAATGAATACAATTATAATAATTTAAGCAGCTTGTAGGTGTTTTGGCTTTTTTTAGAACACCAGAAATTAACAAATTTTACGTGCAGTATTTCTTCCTGTGAAATGAATAATATTTTCCCCTTGTCGCCGATATCAAGCTGGCGTCTAATGATGTTTTTTTTCTGTGTTGACCTAATGTTGGGTCATACAGCTAGATGTCCTCATGATCACGCCACTTGTTCTGGCTCACTTTCGCCTCTCGGAGGGACTGACCCTGTAGAAGCGTTAAACCCGGTATACTGACAGTTTGTGTAAATAAATGAATTTCTTGGAAGATGTATTTTCCTCCTTGCCCCCATGTTATATAGCTTGCTTATGTCACGCTCCCTCCCCCCATACATCTCCCCCCACCCTCCTCTCTGTGTTTCTACTGCAGCGGGTGCGCAAAGTGTTGGGGGCGTCTGGATTTTTGCGGGGAAGGGGTCGGGCGGTTGCCAGGGGTCCCGCGCTCTCTCCTCCGAGGTATTTAAATAAATGCCGGGGATCACGTGAGGCCTTTGCAACACCTACTTTTTACCTGGACTCTGCGCGTCACTGTGTCCATGGGTCATGTGACGTCACGGCGTCAAATGCCGCTGCGGGTCACGTGATCCGACGGTGTCATTGATATGCCATGTAGGTAAGGAGGGAGGGCTCAGAACGGAGAGGAGGCAGGGGGAGGGTGGGCGCGCGCAACAAAAAAATGTTTGCGGCCCCTGTCTCTACGTCTCTCTACTGCCCTCAATGAGTTTTAGGGATATTTGGCCCTTGTAGGGCCCCAGGGCCCATGTTGCCCACCCAGTGTTTTCTTGCTTGGAGGACCCAGCTCTGGGTAAGTTTCTGGACTTGCCTGGCGTTTCCACCTGTCTCCTTGATGATCTCTGACCTGCACATTCAGAAGGCAGCAGAATGTGGAACAACTGCAGTGTGATGAGCAGGACAGAGGGGTCTTTGTTTGGAAGTCTTCACACGGCTGTCAGCCAAGACAATTTGGTTACTCAAAGTCATAGAAGAATTAAGGAGATATCTCTACCGGGGGACAAGACAACCAATGGCAGTGATCTGTTTAAGGTCAATCTGTCGATGGACTCATTTATTTACCAAGAGGTATTTTTAATAACCTTGTTTTAGGTTGTTTGTACACACCGGGGAAACAGGACACCGAGGGTTCCTGGTTTCAACACCATCTGGATGATATCACTGTGTACTGAACCAGGGTTTGCAACAGCAAAGCCCTCCTCTCTCCGTCATCCTTCTCTTTATTGCCCCCCCCCCTAGCAATGATGGGGGGGCTGCAGGTTTGAGTGTATATTTTGTTGGTGAGCACCCCCCCCCCCCCCCATTGAGGCCCTGGTGAAAACAACTTCCTAGTGGACAAAGAATCTAAACCTCCCAATGGCCTTTCCGTTGGTTACCCTATTGCCGCCAGAGGGGCCTGTGAAGCATTCCCCTGCTAACCCCTGTAAAGAACGGTTTCGCATCATAAGACATGGAAAGTCTGTGGGACAGTTTATGGCTCGTAGCAATTTATGCCCCTTCTCTATCTTTGAAAGCTCATGGCAGCAGTTGTAAAGGGCGCCTAGCCAGGGGCTTCCACAGGGGTTCCTAGGGGTTCCCGGCATTTTCAGGTCATTTGAAAAGGCACCAAATACAGAGATATTTACAATGTATTGATGTCAGACGCGCTATTAGAGAGGGTGGGTTCCAGCATGCTCTGATCTCAACGCGCTATTAAGAGGTTGGGGTTCCTTACATGCCCTGATCTAGACGCGCTATTAGAGAGGGTTGGGGTTCCTACACGCATCTGATTCAACGCTATTAGAAGTTGGGGTTTCCTTACAATGTATCTTCTGCTCAGCGACTCGCTATTAGAGAGGGTTGGGTTCCTTACAATTCTCTGATCTCAGAACGGCTATATTAGAGGGTTGGGGTTCCTACAATGCATCTGAGCTCAACACGCTATTAAGAGGGTTGGGGTTCCTTACAATGCATCTTATCTATCTCAGACCGTAACGCTATAGAGAGGGTTGGGGTTCCTTACAATGCTTTGATCTCAGACCCGCGCTACTTAGAGAGGGTTGGGGTTCCTTACAATGCATCTATCAGCGCCTATTAGAGGGTTTGGGGTTCCTTACAATGAATCTGATCTAGACCGCGCTATTAGAGAGGTGTTGGGGTTCCTTACAAAATGCATCTATCAGACCGCTATTAAGAGGTTGGGGTTCCTGTACAATGATCTGATCTCAGACGCGCTTAGAAGGGTTGGGGTTCCTTACAATGCATCTATCAGACGCGCTATTAGAGAGGGTTGGGTTCCTTACAATGTCTGATCTCAGACGCGCTATAGAGAGGGTTGGGTTCTTACAATGCATCTATCAACCTTATTAGAGAGGGTTGGGGTTCCTTACAATGCATCGAATCTCCGACGCGTATTAAAGGGGTGGGTCCTTACAATGCATCTGATCGCAGACGCGCTATTAGAGGGTTGGGGTTCCTTACAATGCATCTTGATCTCAGACTCGAGGGCGGGGCTTCCGCAGAATTTCACAATATATAGGGTTGAGAACCACTGGCCTACGCAGGGGGGCCGCAAACTTTTTTTTTCCCTGCCCCCCCCCCTGCCAGTGATCACACTCACCCGCGCGCCCACTTACCTCGCTATGGGCGTCATAGCACGTGACGTCACATGAACCTCGCGGCGCATTTGACAACCGGTGTTGCCATCAACGCGTTGTGAGCCAAGGTAAGTAACGGCTTACAGAGGCCCTGCAGCTCCCCGGACACTTATTGAAGTGCCTTCGGAAGCGCGCAGGGCCTCTGTAAACCGTGCGCCCCCCCCCCTGGGGTTGCACCCCCGTTTTCGCACCGCTGACCTAAGCTGTGAGTTCTTGTCGCTAGGTATATCTCATGTATATGCTAGTTTTTTTCTTACTGTGATCCTTTTAAAAATAAATTCTATTTAGCGTTGGGTTCTCGGTGTGGTCTGGGCTAGACCACCATTTGTTTAGTTACTTATTGGCCTCTTTGTGTAAAAATTAGTCCATTTTTATCTTTCAGTTCCACTTAACATTGAAATGATCTAGTAATTAGCGCTCTTCTCCCCCGTATTCTTCCATGTGCCATCATTAAAAAACAAACAATTTAAGAGACTCTGAAAACCGTTTGTCAAACCGGGAGATTGTTAATCCAACAGTATTATCACAAGAGAGATTGGTTGGTTGAAGATTAAATAAATACTCCAAACATTTGGTTGCTATAGAGACATTAGAAATACAATTATATTTAATTGTTTGAAGTAAAAAAAACTTTGCTTGCCAGCTTGTGGAACTGCCACTTAAGCTGCACTTCAGCGTGTCGCTTTTTTCCCCCCCTTGTTCAATATTTGCATCAATACAATCTACACACTGGACAAGTGATTGGCTAAGCTGCTGATCGATCCGCTCTCCATCCATAAATCAATCCGAATTCGGCTCAGTGGGTTCACTAAATGCACCACAGCCAAGTTCTGTGAGGAAGGTCATGTGACCAGACAGCACTAGATTCAATTGGTTCACATGCTAGAGAGGGCGGGCTCAAAAAGGATGATGCTGTTTCAGAAGGGAGAGGGGATGTTACTTTGTAAATGGTTGTTATAGGAACAAAAATGCCCTTGTTACAATTAGAATACATTAAACATTACTTTAAAATTGTTTATTTTTTTAAATGCTACAAGTATTTTCTCATATACAAACTGATTTATTTATATATAAAAAAACACATGTAGGGATTTGCTTGATCTGCAGCTTTAATGTGTAAATCGCCTAATGTAATCCATTACTCTATTTGGTTCCATAGAGGTGGTGAAGGGGTTAAACTGGACACTGCATTAGTTTATTTTGGGGTTTACATGGGCATAATCACTCTTCATACTAACCTGGAGTTGTAATAAATGACTGTACACACACATGCATTTAATAAACACCTAATTTTCAACAAAACAGAATGGTAAAAGGTGTCGGTAAATGAGAATAATCCCTTTTGAGCTTTATTGAACCCATTACCTTTTAAAGACGCATTCTAAAAAACAACACACTAATTCTCCTCTCCCAGGAATTATTTGGTCAGTTGTCCTAGTGCGATCATATTCAGATAACCGAATAATATTCCCAGGACTTACAGTCTTGAAAACGAGAGGTAAACTCAATGTACAGTAGTCCTCGCTATCCAACGTTTCACATTTACAACAAATGGTATTCCAACGCTTTACATGCAATGTTTTTTATCATGCAATGTTGCAAGCATCTTAACAGAAACTAATAATCCTGGGCACAGCAGAACAGAAGCACAGGCATAGCTAAGGAATCATTGCTCTGTCCTAACCCTGAAAGAGCCGCTACCCACCCCACGCAACTTTGCTGGATATCCTAATGAGCCACACATTTTTCATTATTCAAGAAAGGATGCCTTGCTCGTTAAAAAAAAACCTTATCCAGTCCCAGCGCTGCCCTGCGCATGCGCTACAAACGGCCGTCCACGCAACTCCGCACAGCCTTCTAGGGGGAAGGCCCCCAGCAGCTGTGTGGTCGCGCAAAGCGAGATGTGGCGGTACGCTGGGCAGGGAAGACAGAACTTCTTTGTCTTCCCGTGCCGCCGCGGATCCCGTGTACGGTCGGCTGCCAATGGGAGGCAGATATGCCCCGTCATGGCTCCGTCCCCCCCCCTTCATAGCCCCGCCCCCGCGACATCCCATGGCTCTCCTACGACCCGCCGATAGCGGCTTTTACTGTTGCACTGGTCGCCGCGCGCGCGTCGCCGTTAATATGGGGCCGTCAGCCTAGAGTGTACAAATGGCTGCTCTGTGAAAGTGAGCATTGCAGAGGAATGCAGAGTGTTCAATTCACCTTAAAAGTGTTGCTCTGGAATGAGCAATGCCTTTTTTTCATACAATTAACAACTGTGCTATGAAGAAGTTACTTATTTGAAGTGAATCTGTCATTTAATGGTGTACACATCATAAGATTAAAAAAACAAGCTTAGTCTCGGTATCAGAAGAAGGGTGAACAGAGCGATGCTCAAATACTCGTGTGCACACAAAATCTTCAATATAACACATAAGTCCAGAGAAGAACACTGTATAAATCCTTAGGCTGATATATATAGCTTCATCATATACGAGGCAAATAAAGACCTTGATAAAAGTTCCTGTAATTGGA
>WSYH01008698.1:0-28200 GCA_036426205.1 Ascaphus truei | reverse complement strand
GACCTAAACATACAAATTGACAAATAGGACTGGGAGGATATCTGGGAGATGGCGGCAAAAACCTCAATCTGCACAGTAACAAAAGAAAATATCTATAAAATGTTATTTCACTGGTACCTGACCCAGACTAGACTGAGTCAGATCTTCCCCGGCACACCAGACTTGTGCTGGAGGGGATGTGGTCAAAAGGGAGACATGGCCCATATTTGGTGGTCGTGTCCGGAGATTCAGAGGTTCTGGGTAAAGATTCAGACGCTGCTCTATGAGACAACGGGGATCCCTCTCCCCCTGGATCCACTGTCCCTGGTGCTGAGTAAACCGTTCGACGACCTACCCCCTCCAATGAGTAACTAGTCTCTGCAATATTGATGGCGGCCAGATGCTCAATAGCAGCAGCCTGGAAGCAGGTCAAAGCTCCTGCAAGAAACACGGTCATAAGACGGGTGGACGAGGTAATGTCAATGGAAAAACTAAAAAATGTTACACAAAAAAATGCCGCAGTTCTGGAACACATGGGATCCATGGATAGGCCCCCGGGGCCTGAGATAACGGGATAAGGCGAAAAAACGGAACGAGGAGATGAACTAAGGGGGACCTCCCCCCCCCCACACACACACACACACACACACACACCCCACACCACACACACACACACACACACACACACACACCGACGTGGAGACTTCTACCATGAAACCAACCAACTTCACAAATGGAAATTGTCACCTCAAGATCATTGTATGAGATTTCAGTGCAAAGTTTGGTGCCCCTCAGAAAGACGAGGCATCGGTTGGTGAGTACGGTTACGGTTACGGTAACAGGAACGAACGTGGGGACAGATTGGGAGAATTTGCCGGATGTGAAAACTTCTACAACTTCATTCTTCAAGAAGAATCCAAATAGAAAATGGACGTGGATTGGACCCAATGGAGTCAAAAGGAAATGAAGTATGTCCTAACCAACAGGAAACTCCTCCTCCGCTCTGTATGTATCCCCCGGGGGTCTCTCCTCCTCCGCTCTGTATGTATCCCCCGGGGGTCTCTCCTCCTCCGCTCTGTATGTATCCCCCGGGGGTCTCTCCTCCTCCGCTCTGTATGTATCCCCCGGGGGTCTCTCCTCCTCCGCTCTGTATGTATCCCCCGGGGGTCTCTCCTCCTCCGCTCTGTATGTATCCCCCGGGGGTCTCTCCTCCTCCGCTCTGTATGTATCCCCCGGGGGTCTCTCCTCCTCCGTATATATATATTTATATATATATATATATATATTATATATATATACTGTACAGGAGTGAGATCTCGGCGCCCAGTTTGCAGGACGTTAGTGTAATAATTAGGAAGACGTCGTTCTTGTAATGTGGAAGATCCCGGGACCCCGATGTTATGACATTATAGGGGTGCAGTGGAAGAGGGGGGGGATCTCCTGAGACTATGTGAACACCCGCGGTGGGTCACCGCGCTGATCTCTGAGGGTTTAATAAGGGATGAGACGCCCTTTTTCGCGGGGTGCGTGGATTGTGGAAGATTTTCGGGAGCCGCTGCCATTGAACGCGGTGTGTTTGTGCGATTGGAATAGGGACGGTGACGCCAGATGCTCGTTACAACAAACTTATCGGAAGGATAATCTCCTTTCTGCCCTATGCTTTGTATATATACTTACAATATTTTGTAACGTGTGTTTTTAAAAAAAATTCACCAGTGCTGTCGTATTAGATGATACTTAGGGCCTCATGTAGAGAGCAGCGCTATTTGAAATCTCGCCATTTTCCGGAGAAAATCGCGCAAAAAACAGCTGAAAATGGCGAGGTAGGAAAAACGCGCCATTTTTTTTTTCTATTTGAAAATCTCGCCGCGCGGCTGGCGAGAAACTACATCTCGCCAGTCTGAAAAGTATCCGAATTCAGAAAGGCGCGCTCGCCATCTAGCGGCTGTTTTTGGCGCGATTTTCGTCAATTTTCTCCGCCAACTAAAGTTATGGCAAGAAGAAGGAGCTCGCCGGACTATAGGGAAAATAACAAATGCGCGATTTTTGTTTCTTTCCCTTTCAGCGCAGCATCTCCTATTTACAATTCGCCACATGCAGTAATGCTAAAAAATAGCGGGATTTCGCCCATTTCTCGCATATGGAGAATAAAACTCTCATTAAACCTCACTTTTTTTATTCCCCTCTTCTCCAATTAAAAAAGCGCTGTGATCTCTGACATAGGGCCATGAGTACTTTAAAAAGAAAATCATTCAAATCTTAATGCCATTTTTAATGGGTTTTTAAAGCATCGTATTTTCTATAGCAGGTTATCCCACCTCCCCGCAGTGCAGTGCAAGATCTTCTGCACCAATTTCCTGTGTCGATCTTGTTGCCGCTTCCCAAGCAGTTTGAGCTGCGACGCTGTTGTTTCTGTTTGTAAAAAACAGTAGATAATGCTTACCTGTTTAATAATATCAGGATTAAATTGTAGCTGCTGAGTTAGACTGGCGAGGTTGATACAACCGGAAAAGGCGGCATTTAGTAACCATGCCGGAGGAAGCAGTCATTTGATGATCGACCGACGCAGATAATAACAGTCCGCCGGAAAAACAGTTTGGTGCTCGGGCCGGGTTGTTCTTGTAACTGGATCAGAACCAAAAAAAAAGGGGAGCCGTGGAATGGGTCAAAGGGAGACGCTGTGAGTCCACCGATTTCACAGTTTTCAATTTTTCTGTCAGCGGCTGGCTCACTTCAAAAGCACGGTGCTGTAATCGCATAACATGGGATATGCGCTCGCAAACGCACGATGGTCAGTGTCACAGCAGGAGGGGTTGTCCCAATCCTATTGCATGCGGTGTGCCACCCTTTGGCTGGCCCTGCGTCTTTGCGCCATGGCGTCGCGGGCTCTGACGGCAGTGTGTGAAAGTTATATAGGTTAAAACTAGGCGGGTCTGATTGTCCGGTGGCTTCCTGGAGAGGTTCCCCAGGTGAGTTGTCGGGGTGCCGTGTGGTTTGGGCGCTTTACGCGGGGTGGTTGGCGCTTCTGGGTGTGTCCGCCCGCCTCTTGGTGTTGCCTCCCCCGTGGGAAGCCGTATGTACATCGCGAGGGCTTACGAGCGGGTCGCCCGTTCACTCACTCCGCCTCCCCCAGGGCCCTGATGAGTCGTCCTCCGCGGGTGGATTGTGCTATCCTTCTCCCCTCCACAGACCCAATCTCGGGCAGGCGGGCGTCCCAAAGTTCACTCTGTCTCTACAGGTCCCCCTTTCGTTGCTGCTGCGTCGCTCCGGTTACTGTGTTTTTCATCCCAGCCATAAGCACTTGGCGTACTCGGTCTTCGCCCGAAGCGGGTAGGTGATTGCGCAGTAAGAGTATTTTCCCCATGGCGCGGTCCCGCGCGGGGGCCTACCATTCATCTTCTTTATTTTATCCTGACTTTCCTCCCTTTTCCTTGCGTTGGAAAAATCTTTTTCCCCTTATCTCTCTGTTCCTTCTCCACATTTCCATTGTTCCCATTTCCTTCGCATTATCTGTGCCTCGTTGTCATCCTTACGCTTTTTTCGGGGGTGGGGGGTTTGGGGGCGGGTCCGCCAGAGTACTACAACACACAAAAAAATAGTCACGTTCAGTATTTTATAAAAAAAAAAAAGTTTTAGATTTAATAAGTTTTTGTCTCTGGCGTGGGATTGAGAACGGGGGGTGAGGGGGGGGGAAGGGGATTGAGATAGAAACGGGGGGTGCGGGGGTGGGGGATCTGAGAAGGAGGGCGTGGGGTGTGGGATCTGTAGTAGAGGGGGAGTAGGGGGGATTGAAAGGGGGTCACGGGGAGGGATATGAGAAGCGTGGGGGGGATATGAGTGGCGAGGGAGCGGGGCGAGGATCAGGAGAAGCGGGCAGACGGAGGTTTTGAGCGCGGCGGGAGGATATTGAAGAAGGGCGGGAGCGGGGGATGATCTGAGAAGGGGGGTGGGGTGGATCGAGAAGGGGGTCTGTGGGGGGGGATATGAGAAGGGGAGGCAGTGGGTGTGGGATTGATGGAGTGGGGGTGAGGGATCGAGAAGGGGGGGGCGGAGGGGGAGAGGAACAGGGGTTTGTTACCGGCGTTGCTGTGGGTTTGGGAAGCGGTTGACGTGCAGGTGGAGATAGGAGAAGGGTGTATGGGGGGGGGGTGGGGATAGGCGACAGGGGGGAGGGGGACATGGGATTCCGGAAGGAGAGGAGTGAGAGGGGGGGCGTGGGGTTGGGGGGGATATGAGAAGAAGGGGATGGTAAGACGCGGGGGAGGATATGAGTAAGGGGTGGCAGGTGGGGTTGTACGAGAAAGGGGGGGCGATGCGGGGTTTGATCGGAGTAGTGGTGGGGAGGCCGGCCGCGAGCGGGTGATACTGAGAAGGGGGTTGTGGGGGGATCTGAGAAGTGGGGGGGATTGAGGAAGGGTGGGGGGATTGAGAAGGGGGCGGGGCAGGGGAGAGTAGAGAAGGGGCGAAGATGGTGGGTCCGTCATCGATGGGATGGGAAGGAGAACGAGGGTTATAGGCCTTGTGGGGCAGGGGGGGGGCGGGAGCAGGAGAAGGGGGCTGAGATTGCGGTGGGTGGTGGTGGAGAGGTAGAAGGGCGGGTTGTGTTTTGGAGTCCGGTTTGGTCCCACTTTTTTTTTTTTTTTATTGTTTTTCTTTTTTTTTTTTTTTTTTTTTTTGATGATTCTGGCGTTCTGAGTTGCTCCATTTCCTTACCTGACAGGTAGCGGAGTGGATTGAGAAAGAACGCAAGGGGGGGTGTGGGTGGGGGGGAAAGGGGGAACTGAGAATGGGTGTGATCTGGGAAGGGGGCGGGGTGGGTCTGGGATCTGAGAGGGGGAGGCGGGTCGGGCGCTGGGGTTGTGGATCTGGAAAGGGGGGGTGGGGGGGTGATCTGAGAAGGGGTGGGGATCTGGAAGGGGGGCGGGGGGATGAGGATGTAACGGCGTGCCGCCGCCCTACGGCGACGGAGAGTGGTGGTGGATATGGAATGAATAGCGGGTGACGGTGGGGGATGACTGGATATGAGATAGGCGGCGCGGCGATAGGAGAAGGGCGCAGGAGTGTGGTGGGTGGGATAGGAGGTGATGGGCGGTTTTGTGGCGGGGTGGAGTGAGAAGGGAAGGAGAGGGAGAGCTACTGGGGGGATATGTGGTTGGATAGGAGAAGGGCGGTGGCGGAGTGGATCAGTGCAGGAAGGCGGGGTGTGGGGGGCGGGGGATATGGAGAGGATCTGGGACACGGGGGGCAGGGTGGTTGGGGGGGTGGTGGTGGGTGGTGTGGAGCGGAGAAGGGGGGCGCGGGGGGCGGTGGATCTGGAGAAGGGGTTTGTGGGGGCGGGATCTGAGTGAGAAGGGGGGGGGGGGGGGGATAGGAGAAGGGGGGAGGGGGGGGTATATGTAGATAGGGGGAAGATCAGGGGGGCGTGGATATGAGGAAGGTGGTATGGGGTGGGGGGATCTGAGAATGCGGGGGCTGCGGGTGGATATGAAAGGGGTGGCGGAAGTGGTGGCGGAGTGGAATCTGAGAAGGGGGGTGGGGGGGGAGGGATCTGAGAAGGGGTGGATCTGGGAAGCGGGGAGCCTGACGGGGGGGGTTTGGTCGCGTGAGGGAGCCCCGCCCTGTGAAGGGGGACGCGCGGGGGAGGTGGGGGTGAGTCGACCGGACTTACACGGGGAGAGTGTTGGCGGGATGGCGGCCACCCGGACATTGTATCGGTTGAAGGGGGTGCGCTCGTCGGGCGGCGTAACGGGGGTTGAAGGAATACGGGCTGGGGCACGGTGGTGGAGGTGGTGTGTGGGGCCTTTGTGGGGGGGCACTGGATGGCCCCCCTACGGATTGAAGAAGGGGGGATAACGGGGTGGGGGGATAGGAGAAAGGGGCGGGTGGGTGGGGCGTGGATATGAGGGAAGGGGGCAGGGAGTGGATCTGAGAAGGGGGGTGTGGGGGGGGCGGGTGGATCTGACCGAAGTGGGTTGGGGGGGGGGGAGATTATGAGAAGGGGGTGTGGTGGGGGGGGGATATGAGAAGGAGTGTGGATGTGTTGTCCCTTTTTGTAATTGCCGTGTTCCTTTTAGCCAGTTTTTTGTTTTTAGGGAGGAGAGAGCTGAGATTGTAAGGCGCTATAAGGGGGTTGTAAACAAACCCAACCGGCAGCAAAAAACAGACAAGAAAACAGGCAAGCTGCAGCATAAAGCCACGGCTTGTCATGGTCTTCTTTTGCTAGAAGATGGGATACGAGTATGGACTCGGTGACTTCCCGGGGAGCAGCCCGAACCCGCAGGTTAGGTTTAGCGCCTAGGGAGACGTTGCGAGGGACGAGCGATAATTACCAGGGCGCTGGCGAGTAGTGGTAAGAAAAACGCCTACGGAAACACTCACAACAAACCACAACACACCTGGGGGTGCTTGCTTGCTTTTTGTGCGGTTGCCACCGATGGCCCCGTTGTGTAAAATAATGACTCTTCCGTAGGCCCCCCCCCCCCCCCGGCTAAAAGGGCGGGGACTGTCTTAGGAAGTGGTGTCTGACATAAGAAGACCGTGGTGGGTTAGAAGCAGGTCCCAGTTGGTAGTGCTGAGCCGATGTACTTAATCTGGGAGATCGCGGGATAATGGGATACGTTGGCGGTGAAAGGGAGGGAGCTCTGCCATTTTTTAAACGGATGGACCTCTTAAATATATTACTATATAACCAACAATCCCCCGTTGTTGGTTCGCAAGATGATTTACACAGTGAGAGATCACATGCCGTTCGTGGGCAAATGGGAAGAGAAAACGCCGTCCGCTGCGACGTCTGCCCATTGGTCTGTACCAGGTAAGTGCGTGCGGCACTTTTACCGCGTAAATATCTCACGGAATCACGGGGTCCCCGCAAGCTGAAAGCATGGCTGGTTCATCCCGGGGACCCCCTGCCTCATCCCCGGGAAACTCAATGCTCATCCCCGGGGAACTCTGCTCCCCTCCTCTGGGGGCAAACAGCTGTGTTCTAAGTCTGAGTTGGTTTCAGCCCGCAGTATAATGTTAAAAAAACCTTAAAATTTTACAGACAATTATGCGCTCAATGCTGATTGGTTTCAGCAATAAGCCTAAACCTGATGTGCTCTGGCTGTGCGTTTTTGTATAGGTCTGGATAGTGTGTGTGTCTCTGTCTGGCGTGTGTCGTCTCTGATGGACTGTGTGTCATTATGTCTGGAGGTGTGTTGTTATGACGGCTGTGCTGTGGTCTCTGACTGGCTGTGTGTGTCTCTGTTGGAGTGGGGTCTCTGGTCTGGATGTGTGTGTCTCTGACTGGCTGTGGTGTGTCTCGATGGCTGGTGTGTGTCTCTGACTTGGCTTGTGCTGTGTGTCTCTGGCTGTGTCTCTTTGTCTGACTGTCTCTGTGTAGTCGGTCGGGGACTGTGTTTGTGTAATCTGATGGGTGTATGTGTAGTCTGAATGTTGTATGTGTATGCGTGGTGTGACATGTGTGTGTATCGCACTGTTTGTCTGTGTGTGTATCTGACTGTCGTTACGTGTATCTGGTGTGTGTGACAGTTGTGGTATTGACTGTGTGTCTGGTATTGACGTGTATGGGTGATCTGTGGTGTGACAGTGTGTGTGTTTCTGCTACTGCCCTGTGTGTCTGTGTATTACTGCTATTGTGTATCTGCTTTGTGTGACTGTGTGTCTGTGTATCTGATGTAGTGGGTATCTTTGTATGGGTGTGTGTACTGAGTGTCGTGTGTTGCTGTGTGTGTAGTGGAACGTGTCTGTGACTGCTGTTATGTGTATCTGTGGTGTGAGACAGTGGTGTGTGACATGACATGTGTTGTCTGGTATCTGCTACTGTGTATGTGTATCTGTGTGTGTGTATCTGGACTGTGTCCTGTGTACCTGACTGGTTATGGTAGCTGTGGTGTCTCGACTGGGCAGCCGATAGTACACGTATTACACCTTCTAACCAGTGAGTGACTCGTTCAGAATCTGAGTGTTTTGTTCTGCAAAGCGAGTCCAGGAGACGCTCTCACCGATCATTGAGAGGCAGAAGCGAGGAGGTCAAGCGCGTCTTCAGGCGAGAGGATCAGAGGTAAGTGAGCACGCAACGCCAGGGTGCATTTATCCACTGTATCCATCTCCTCAGTCTCAGGTTAGTGTAAACACCCACCCGGTCCCAACGGGGTTCGTTTGCACCCCTTTCTGTCTCGCCCTAATACGGGCACATGGCCTGTCCTGTTCCCTTGCTGCATTAAGCGTTCCTGCCACAAGCCACATGGCGTCTCTCAGAGCGCTCGCTCTGCACACGCGGCCCGCCCACTCCCCAGCAGGCTGCCACATTGTTGGGTGCCACCCCCGATTTTCTCCAGCGACCTAGATTAAAAGGTCATTCTGCCTCCGACCCCGCGCGCGCGGCCTGTGATACCCACGGAAAAGAAAAAAAACTGCGTCGTCGCAATAATGCCGGGTGCAACGCGAGAAGCCGCCACCGACCTGCGGGCCGCTCCGGGATAACGGTCCCCTCTTGTGTGCGTAACGGCGCCGACTCCATTTCCGGCGTTAGAGCTGCAGGTGGGCAGCGTAGCTTTAACTGCGCGGCGGACGCCTACGGTGTGGGGGGGGGTAGGGGTATTTTATTATTGCTGTTTATTAATATCTCGGTCGACAGAACGAACGCGAGAGACAGAGAGGCTGGTAAATAGCGCCGTAGCCGCCCCGCGCAGCCTTGGATAAAGCCGCGTCTCTCTCTTCGATAGCCGTTCCCTCGGTATGCATATGTGGACGTATACCTAGAGGAAGGAACTTTATTCCAGATCCCAAAAGATGTTTTCTGTGATTTAATGGGACGCCTAGGAATGTCCTTTTTTTTATTAAAGAAATAAAACGAAAATCATAGCAGTGAGATATAAACATTAAATTACATGACACTGCTAGTCAACTCTAACTACGTCAATATACTGTATTGTGTGTGTATTTGACACTGTGTGTGGGTGTGTGGTGTATTTGACACTGAAGTGTTGTACTGTATGTGTTGTGTGTGTTGTGTGTTTGGTATTTTGACACTGAGTGGTGTGTGTGTGTGTGTGTGTTGATTTGACACTGAAGTGTGTGTATGTGTGTGTGGTGGTGTGTGTGTTGTGTGTGGGTATTTGACACTGAATGTTGTGGTGTGTTGTGTGTGTGTATTTGACACTCAGGTGTCTGTATGTGTGGTGTGTGTGATAGTATGCCATTACTGGGTTTGCTATAACAGGCTCTGACACACACACACAGTCACCTCCGCCGCGATGTGTTACCGGCGCTGACATAACGTTATATCGTAGTTGTTGCGTGCCACGATCGCAGGAGATGCGGATGGATCGGGGGGCGCTTGTTCGTTATGGCTCTCGGGTATAACGGCTCCGTCCATTTTTAAAAACAAGCGCGCAAAAAAAAAATGTTCTGCTGGGAATGAACCCGAGGAGGGAAAAAAAGGGGGCAGGCAGGAGCCCCCCGAAACTGGACATCCGCTTTCTTCTGAGAGCCCCTGACCTCTTCTCAGACCGCTTCTCCGCTGAGAGAGCCATTTTTGACGCCTTAAATGCGCACTTGTAAAGCGCTGCCCGTTACATCGCTGACGGTAAAAAAACAAACTTCTGTTTTCGCCCACCCGAACCCCCAGAGGATTCGTGAAATCAGTGATGAAATCAAAGAGGATTTGCGCGGGTGGGAAGGCGCACGTAAGCGGAGAATCGGAGCGCCCGGAGGAGGAGCTGGACACGGCGTATGGCTACGCCTCGGACTGGCCGCCGTGCGACAGCGCCCAGCTGGAGAGGCACGGTTCCCCCTACGACATCGGCAGGCCCGGCGTGGGGAAGATGTACTGCGACATCTGTGGCCTGGCGTGCAACAGCCTCAATGTGCTACTGGTGCACAAGAGAAGTCACACCGGTAACTATACTCTCTCCGCAGAGCTGCTCCGGGGTACCGCCGCCGGCACGGGGCTGGGCCTGAAGCTGACGCCCGCTTTCCTCGTGCGTCAGTGTGAGGATTACCCCCCCCCCGCTTACAGCGTCCGTGTCAGATTACCCCCGTTTACAGCGTCCCGGTGAGGTAACTTACCCCCGTTCCGACGTCCGTGTGAGGATTACCCCCGCTTGGACAGCGTAGGGTTCCCACGGTAGGGATAAAAACCCCGCTCGTTTACAGCAGTAAGTTGTGAGGATTAACCACCTCCCGTCTTTACAGCGTAACCGTGTGAGGATAAACAGCCGCTTAAGACGTGAACAGTTGTAGTGATTCCCCCCCCAGATTCACTATTGGGTGACCTGAAGAGTAACTATCCGTGAATGCTCGAAGGGAAGAGAATCCAATGATGAAGACCGGTAAGCTCCGTAGTGCCGCTGTTTAAAACATCAGCGTACGTGCCTAGATAGATACCCGTCTTATCAGGTCGTCCCGTAGTCGGATTAACCCACTTACACGCTGAGGTACCCGTCAGCGTCGATAGGATTACCCCCCGCTTCAGGCCGTGTCAGGTCCCCGTTAGTCCGTCATGGATTACCCGCTGTACAGCGTCCGTGTCAGGATACCACCCCGCTTACGCATCCGTAGTGAGATATACAGCCCCACGTGTTACCAGTGTAACCGTGTCAGGATTACCCCCGTTTACAGCGTCCGTGTGAGGATTACCCCCGCTTACAGCGTCCGTGTCAGGATTACCACCAGGTTACACGAACGTCCCGTTAGTGAGGAGTATTTTACCCACCCGCTTTACAGCGTCCGTGTCAGGAATTACCCCCGTTTACAGCGTCCGTGTCAGGATTAGCCCCCGTTTACACGTAGCTCCGTGTGAGAATTACCCCCGTTTACAGGCGTCTGTGTCAGGATTCACCCCCCCGTTGTCAGCGTCCGTGTGAGGATTAAACCCCACCGCCCTTTTACAGTCCGAGTCATCGATTATCCCCCGTTAAGCGCCGTGTGAGGATTAACCCTGTTTCAAACAGCGTCCGTGTGCAGGATTACCCCCGCTGTCGATTTACCCCCCTTTCAACTCCGCCGTCCGTCAGTGGAGGATTACCCCCGTTTACAGCGTCCGTGTGAGGATTATACCCCCCCTGCTCTTACAGGTGTCAGTCTGGGAAGGATTAAACAAGAGGCTGAGAGTAGAGTGTTAAGGATTGAAAAAAAAGCGAGTATGGAAAGAGCCCGTTAGGTGAGGTATTACAACAAAAGATTAAAGAGTAAATGTGTCCAGGATAAAACAAAGATATTAAACGAGTCCGACTCCAGTTTGTGAGGATTAAAAATTGTTTACACAGCGTCCGCTGTGAGGATTACCCCAACGAGAAATAAGAAGCTCACCCCCACTTGTTTACGCCCATTTTTAGGGCTGGAGGGTAGCTGTGCACAAAGAATGCGTCTCAACAGCGCCTTCAAGTACCCGCCGGAAGGTGTTGAGGACTTACAGAATAAAGCAGGTGCACGACAGAGAGTCTGGGCATGGTCACACGGCGTCCGCGCCTGGGATGCCCACGTGGGGTGACAAAACGAACGTAGGGGTTATGGATGATGCATAGGATTGTAAAACAGATCTACCAGAGTTGTTTCGGGAAAAGTTCACCCCTCCTTGCGAAGTATTCGTTACACTCTATTTGTAGGGTGAAGGACATAACAAACGCTCTGCCCATTGTAAAGTAGGTCACAGCCCCTCTGTTTATAACCCCTTTTCAGGGAGGACTCTTACACAAAAAGCATTAAAGCGTACTGGCTTCTTTGAGGATTTAACAACCGATCTAAAGAGTCCGTGTCAGGATTTACCCTCCCCCCGCTTACGCGTCCGATGTTGAGGATTACCCCTGTTTTACAGGTCACGTGTGAGGGATTACCCCCGGTTACAGCGTCGGGGGTGAGCGCATTACCACTCAGATTACAGCGTCTGGGGCACGGATTTACCCCCGCGTACAGACGTGTCCCGGTAAGGAGGGGAGGAAAACACATACGGAAGAGTGAAATTCTACGCGGTCGTACCCTTTATCCTAAGTTGGAATGGCTGATGAAAACACACACAGCAGGAAAGATTTGGTCATGTAAAGTGGTAAGGAGTATTTCGAACCTGAACGGTCGATTATAGAACTGTACGTGAGTAGGGGAGGATTAACACCCCCTAGTGTCACAGAGTCCGTTGTTGAGGATTACCACCCACCGCGTTTAAAGCGTCGTTGTGAGGATTACCCCCCGTTTTACAGCGTCCTTGTAGGATTACCCCTATGACTTACAGCGTCCGTGTCAGGGATTACCCCCCCGCGTACAGGCGTCGTTTGTGAGGATTCACCCCCAGTTTACAGGTCGTTGTGAGGATTACCCCGTTACAGCGTTTCCAGTTGTGAGGATTACCACCACTTACAGCGTCAGTTGTGAGGATACCCCCCCCCCGCTTCAGCGTCCGTGTGGGATTACCTCAGACTACAGCGTCCGTGTGAGGATTTACCCCGTTTACAGACGTCCCGTGTCAGGGATTACCACCCCCACCTCGGCCGGTTTGTTTACAGGCGTCACTGTCAGGATTACTCCCCCCCCCCGCCCCCCGCTTACAGCCGTCCGTGTGAGGATTTACCCAACATTCGTTTACAGCGTCCGTGTGAGGATTACCCCCCGCTTACAGGTTTCCGTGTCAGGATTACCCCGCCTTACCCGTAAGTCTGTGAGGATGCCGTCCGCCCGTCTTCAGCGTCCGTGTGATGATCATAACCGCCCACTTACAGCGTCCGTCTGAGGATTACCTACCCCCCCCCGTTACAGCGGTCCGTGTGAGGATCTACCTCCGCTTCAGCGTCCGTGTCAGATTACCCCCACCCCCCCCCCTATACATCTCCTCTGTCAGTAAATTACCCTGCCGCCACCCCGGTTAAGGTACCGTGTGAGGATTACCCCCCGTTACAGCGTCCGTCGTGAGGATTACCCCCGCGTTTACAGTTGTCCGTGTCACGGAGTACCCCGGGGGGGGTGTCTGCACACCGTGTGTTAGTGGGAAAGAGCTGGTAAGGGGAAGAGAGGGGATAACTACAGAGGAAAAGAGGGAAGTGTAGCTAGAGGTAAACTTAACGAGTGCTAAACGCAGGGACCGTTCATTTATAAGGATTGTTAACTCATGAATGGCTTTCGTGGAGGATTGACAACCCGCGTAAAGAGTAAGTTTTTGCTCCTGTTTTTTGTGAGGAGTTACCCCCAACGCTTGTTACAAGCGTCCTTGTCAGGATTACCTCCCTTGTTGACAGCGTCCGTGTGCAGGATTACACCCCCCGCTTACAGCTCCGTTGTCAGGATTACCCTCCGCTTACAGCGTCGTGTGAGGATTACCCCCCGTTTACAGCAGTCCGGTGTGAGTACCCCCTGTTACAGTGTCCGGGTCAGGATAACCCCCCCCCCCCCCCCCCACGTTACAGCGTACCCTGTTCAGGGATTACCCCCCCCCCGCTAAAGCAGTCCTATGTGAGGATTTACCCCCCGTTTACAGCTGTCGTGTGAGGATTACCCACTTTTTTTACAGTGTCGTGTTCAGGATTACCCCCAGTTTACAGCGTAAGTTGGCAGGAATTACCCCGTTACAGCAGTTCGTGTGAGGATTCCCAGCTTACAGCGTCCATGTGAGGATACCCGCTTTACAGAGCGCGTACTGTGAGGATTACCCCGACTCTATCAGGTCTTTGTCGAGTGTCAGGATTAACATGCTTACAAGGTTCTGTGTCAGGGATACCCAACCGTTTTACAGACGTCAGTGTCAGGATTAACCACGTTTTAAGAGTCATACGTGTCGAGGATTACCCCCGCTTACAGAGTCACGTAGTCAGGAGTACCCCGCTTTCAGTCGTCCGTGTTGTGAGGATTACCCATGCTTCAGCGTCCGTGTCAGGATTACCCCAGATTAAGCGCCTGTCAGGATTACCCCCGCTTACAGCGTCCGTGTCAGGATTACCCCCCGCTTACAGCGTCCGTGTCAGGGAGACCCCGCTAACAGCTCGTGTAAGGATACTCCCGTTTACAGCTCCGTGTCAGCTACCCCCGCTTACAGCGCCCGGTCAGGACTGACACCCCTTACAGTGTCCGTGTAAGGATTACCCCCGCTTACAGCGTCCGTGTCAGGATTACCCCCGTTTACAGCGTCCGTGTCAGGATTACCCCCGCTTACAGCGTCCGTGTCTCCCTTTCCCGCTCTGTGTCTATTTATTTCTGTCTGAATCGGACGCTCCTTTCAGGAGATAGGAGCGGCTGACATATTACGTGTCCGGGAAGTTAAAATGGAGGCCCCCTCCCCCTCTAGCCGTGCTCAGGAGGCGAGATACTAGCATTATACAAGTTAAACTTGTGATAGGCTGCTGACGGGAGAGAGGAATTGCTGGTTTAAGGCCCATTCAAGTGTACGTCGGCTTTACACCATTTGGGAGCCGTGTGCCTCGCTGGGATACAGATTAGAAAGGGAAGCCACACAGGAGTGAAACCCTTTTCTGTTTTGATGACTGCATTGTATTGAGATGGAGGGGAGGGGGGGTGGGTCTCTCTCGCCAAAATGTGAATGTGGGGGGTGGAAACGCTGCAATTCTCCGCCTCCAGCGCTATATCCTCCTCTGTCATACGCTGAGTTGTTTTTTTAAAAAAATGAAAGGCCAGCGCCCCCGAAACTAGCGAGACCTCGCTGTGCGCCTCTGCCGAAGGGGGACCGGATGGGACCTGCTCCGTGGCACGCCGGGCGGTTCTGTGTGTGCGCCACGCAGGGCCGATACGGCGTTTTATGTCCCCGAGCCATGTTGTTTGACACTTGCTGTGTTATTCTGTTGCGTGATGTGTGGTGCGTTGTGCTTCTCTGCGTGACACAAGGATGCTGCCGCCCGCCCTGGCGCCTCGCGGCCGCCCCCGGCGGCGTCCCGCGTCCCGGATTGGTGCACCTCTCTCCCGTTTTGTTTCAGGGGAGCGCCCGTTCCAGTGCAGCCAGTGCGGGGCGTCCTTCACCCAGAAGGGGAACCTGCTCCGCCACGGGAAGCTGCACACCGGGGAGAAACCCTTCAAATGCCACCTGTGCAGCTACGCCTGCCAGCGCCGGGACGCCCTCTCCGGGCACCTCCGCACGCACTCCGGTGAGCGCGCGCACCCCCCCCTCCCCCGCGGGCCGATCCGTGGCTCCGAGAGCTTGTGGGGTTACTGATGGACACGTATGTATGCCAGGGGGGGCGCTCAATTCCAGCCCTCGAGCCCACCCCCCAACAGGTCAGGTTTTCAGGATATCCCAGCTTCAGCACAGGTGGTTCCATCAGTCCCTGCTTCAGCACAGGTGGCTCCATCAGTCCCGTCTTCGGCACAGGTCGCTCACAGGCTCCTGTGCTGAAGCTCGGACTAATTGAGCCACTTGTGCTGAAGCAGGAACTGGTGGAGCCACGTGTGCTGAAGCAGGGATGCCCTGAAAGCCTGAGCAGGGGGCGCTCAACTCTTGTTATCAACCCCCTTCCCCCCCAAAAAAAAATTAGGTCAAGCTTTGAGGATTTCCCTGGTTAAGAACACGTGGCTCCATCAGTCCCTGCTTCAGCACAGGTGGCTCAATCTGAGGATCAGTCTTCAACTGAGCCACCTGTGCTGAAGCTGGGATATCCTGAAAACCTGACCTGTTTGGGTGGGGGGAGGGGGTTTAAGACTGGAGGTGAGCGCCCCCTGCTGTATGCGGTAGTTAGTTGTGCCAGGCTCTCTGACCCGGTTTTGCCGCACGTTACCCGAGCGCACTTTCACACGCGCACGTATCTGTGCGTGCTACACACGCGCTGCAAATACACGGCGCCGATACACCGGCGTGGGCCGTAGATTCTGCGCGTTTCCAACATGGCGGCTCGCTGCATGGCGCGGCGGTGAGGAGATTGAGCAGCCCGTTGTCGTTTTGTTCCCCCCCCCACACAGTGGAGAAACCCTACAAGTGCGACTTCTGCGGCCGCAGCTACAAGCAGCGCAGCTCGCTGGAGGAACACAAGGACCGCTGCCGCGTCTACCTGCAGAACGCCGGCGACCACGGTGGGTTCAATCGCGGCAAATGTCACTAACTTGACCCCGCTTTCTGCTTCGTGCTTGCAACTCTAACCATATCTGCGCCCCTGCCCCCCCCCCCACCGCGCATAGCGTATATGTATGTGTGCGTGAAAATTGCGGGTCCTTTTACCTTCTCTTTGCGTGATCTCCTCTTCCTGACGGTGTCCCTCCTCGTGGCGTCCCGTAGTCATGGCAACACGACGCCGTTTGACGTCGCGGCGCCACGAGGAGGGATACTGACACTCGGAAAGCGCGCCGGGGGCAGTTACAGAGGCCGCTGGCGCTCTCCCGCCGGCAATCGGTGTAATTGTTGTGGGGAAGAGCGTGGGACCTCTGTAACTGCCTCTTACCTTCTCCTGCGCTATCTCTTCCTGCCGGTGTCGCGCCTCATGGCGCGGTGACGTCACCTTGTCATAGCAAAGCCACGGGGGAGGGATCGAGACCGCGAGAGAGCGCGCAGGAGAAGGCGAGGCAGTTACAGAGGCCTCCCAGCACGCTCAAACTCCCGCACCCAACACATATATATTTATGCCAGAATGGGTGCTACCGAGCGTGGCAAATGTATACAACAGAAGACAGGGGCGCCCAATGCTACATCCAACTGACAAAACCTATATGGTAATGAGTATAAAGTTTAAATACTTCAATAATAATAGTAATTACTTGGTTTTAACCCTTTGGCCAAAGCGTCGTAGGCCTGCATACCAAACGTCAAGGTAAACCAAAGATGCAGGTGCTAACACTAAAGCTGTGAACCCTTCCTGTTACCTCTGTATGAGGGGAAGCGACTGCAGCTAGTCCTGTCCATTCAGCAAAGAGCCAGAACCACCCAAGTTAAAATGGTGGGGAGGGGCGAGCTCTGGGCGGAGGTGGCACCTAACCTCCGTAGACTCTTACCAGTCAGAAATTGATTAACACACACACATTCCCAGGTAGCTCAAACTCCTGCACCCACCGCATCATGAATATATATTTATGCCGTTTATAATGACTGTTTTGATAGATTCTATCAGAGATAAGTACAATTCTGCAGGTAGATCACGGCCTGCGCGTCTCAAGCAGCCCCCACTTGAACACGTTGTTATGTAACAGCGTTTGTTAGCTGGCGTGAGTCAGCCGGCGATGCCGATCTCACAACGTTCGGGTCGCTGCTCTTCTGCAGTTACACTTTTTTTTTTCTGTGCCCCACGCTCCTTCCTCCACCGACCACAAATATGCCGGGACAGGAAGCAATGCCTGCCATTGCACAGCGAGGGGTAGCCGCGCGCTCGCCGCGTGTAGAGACAGAAGACGAAAACCTCAAAACCAACGTACTGGAAACAATGCGACGAGAACCAGAAAAGTGGTCAGAGGTGGGGAGGGCGTCCACCCACGGCGCGGAGGTCAAAGGTGGGAGGCCGCCGGCTGGGTGGCCAGAAACTGATAAGGACCGCCGGGGTATCTATGCAAAGGGGTTGGCGTGCTCGGTCAGCGCCGAAAGAGTTTGACTCATAACTGGGATTCCGTCTGCCCCGTTAAAAATAAGACCCCATAGCTAGTTACGCCTGCAGCGCCTTCTTCGGAACGATGCAGCAACTGCCGAGGGTTCATTCCCCGGATGGGCTGCCCGCCTGGCTACCAGGTTTTGCTGCCCGCCTAGCTGTAAGAGTTTGCTGCCCAACTGGCTACCAGGTTTTGCCTGTTTTGCCGGATGGTTAAGCTTCTCCCTCGGCTTCCCCCCCCCCCTCCCTCCCCACCCATCCCCAACATGGACGACTTGTGAGGTTTCAGAACCTGTTTCCAGCTTGTGAGAAGAAGTGCACCCAACCAGGCAGCCTGGAACCACACCGCGACTCCTGTGGGGTGTATGTATATGTGGGGGGGGGAGGTGTTATGCCGGCGCCGCTACAGTCAGCGGGGGAGCGAGCGCCCGGGACACAGCGCGGGAGCGGCCACAACACGCTGCCTCCCGCCTCAGATCCACGTGGGAGCTTCCGGACGGGTGACTGAGCGGCCTTCACCTACCCTCACCCCCCTTCAATGTCTCTGTAAAGTGCTATGTAAAAACTAGCAGCGCTATACAAGAACATGCTATTATTATTATTATTATATGCTTCGTTAAAGAGGTGTGTTTTAAGATGGGTCTTAAAGGTGGAGAGAGAGGGTGCTTTCCAATATAGAGGGGAAGGGCATTCCAGAGGTGTGGGGCAGTCAGTGAGAGAGGTTTTAGACAGGAGAGGGCTTTAGATATTAAAGAGGGAGACAGAAGACATCCTTGAGCAGGACCAAGAGTCGGGCAGGTTTATAGCGTGAAATTAGGGTGAGATGTAAGGAGGGTCAGGGCAGGGTATAGCGAGAAATTAGGGTGAGATGTAAGGAGGGGCAGAGGAGGGTATAGTGAGATATTAGGGTGAGATGTAAGGAGGGTTCCCTTTCTCCTTCCTTTCTTCCCTTCCTTATTTCCCTTCCTAATTCCTTTCTTCCCTTCCTTATTTCCCATCCTCCTTCCTTTCTTCCCTTCCTTCTTCCTTATTTCCCTTCCTCCTTCCTTATTTCCCTTCCTCTTTCCTCCTTTCTTTTGTCCCTTCCTCCTTCCTTTCGTCCTTTCCTCCTTCCTTTCGTCCCTTCCTCATTCCTTTCTTCCCTTTCTCCTTCCTTTCTTCCCTTTCTCCTTCCTTTCGTCCCTTCCTCATTCCTTTCTTCCCTTTCTCCTTCCTTTCTTCCCTTTCTCCTTCCTTTCTTCCCTTTCTCCTTCCTTTCTTCCCTTCCTCCTTTCCTGAGCTTGCTGTCCCATATACCTGTACAATCACTGCATTCTGTGTCCTGCACGGGAAAATGTGCACTCACGTTGGCTCAGACTTTAGATCCACTTTAGATTCAATGAATATTGCTAATAATTGTTTTTCAGCAACATCTAACTTTGTAGATGCAAAGCGCTTTGATTTCAAGTTCAATTGTCTTATCTCAAATTAACAAGCCTAAGTTTATCTTTTAATTATGTGAGTTCTTGCTAATTGTTCATTCCTAATTATTTCTGTTTCACTGTTACAATACAGTAGCTTTCGAACTCCAGCACTAATCTCCCTTAGCATGGTTTATTGGAATAATGTAAGATGCATTACAGGTTAAATTTCACCCACTTAAAACACACACACATTGCATGTACTAATAAACTTAGGGTTTTTTTTGCATCTAGTCTGGTGTGACTGCTGAATACAGTATTTTTCTCTTTTCTCTTTATGCCATCTGTGTGTGTGTGTGTATATGTATGTACAGTATATGTATATGATATATATATATATATATATATATATATATATATATATATATATATATTTCATATACCGTAGGTCTTTTATCATATACTTTTTGGTACTGTTTTTGTTGTCTTTCATATGTTTTTTCATGCGCTTTGCATTATGCATTCCATTTAGGGTAACCCCCTTTCTCGTTAACTCTCGGTATTTAGGTTCGAGTGTTATGTACTATATTTTTTTTTGCGAGACACATAATGCTAGTTTTGTCACATCACCTTCTTTTTGATAGTTGTCATTTAGAATTAATTCATTTTATCTTCAGTCAAATATGAAGGTTTAATTAAATGAATTACAGTATATATATATAATGGAAATATTACTGTATGCTCATTTGCATGTCTTAGACAGGTCAGAAACCCCGCCTTTCACCATTGTCACCCTGCACACAGCTCCTCCACTGCAGCAAGGGATTCTGGGAAATGACATGCAAATGAGCACACAGTGCCACCTTTTGCTTCAAAACCATTAACATGGTTACACACACACACACATATATATATATATATATCTTAGCAATATACCCTGGACTAGCCGAAACCTGTGTATTAACCCCATAAAAGCTATAGTGGCCATTCAGGCATCCCTATAATGCATGCCCTCATGGCCACTTGACATAAGGGGGACACTCAGGGCTGCAGACCTGTCTGAGACGTGCAAAGTGATATTTTTATTTGCTGTTGCCTTTTCCAAATAACAGACCCTACATGGGATCCAAGCATGAGGAAGGAGAGCTGGAAGTTAAACAAAGTATCTAAGTGGGAGAGCGAGTAGGAGAGAGTATCAGAGGGAGAAAGCCCCCCAATGGTACCCGGTATTTTGTTTTCCGGTACCAGACACGACACCCTGTGTCCCGTTTCCACACGAGCCGCCTCTATCTGCTAATTGAATAGATTGTTATCCAACTTTGCAGGGAGACACTGATTGCGTTGCCATGGAAACCCACACGTTCCTCGGAAGATGGGCTGGGGGCGGGAATGAAGTGGGCGACCTTGAAAAACATGGAATAAAAAAAATAAAGAGGAAAAAAAATGAAGGGAAAAAAAAACCAGATGGGAAAGGGTGACAGTAACCAAGCAGTTAGAGATGGCGAGGCTTGTAACGGTGTGTGTGTGTGCATGGGTGTGTGCGTGTGTGCATGGGTGTGTGCGTGTGCGTGTGCGTGCATGTTGGGAAGAAGCTACGGTAGCGCTTAAAAAAAATCCTCTGACGTGGGAGGGATTCCCAGCGTTAGACGCTTAGTTTGAGCTATCTTTCTATTTTTGGCCTCGGAGATCAGCGCTTCGGGCTGCTCTTATCTGCTTAGATCCCCGCATCACTTCACTCTGAGAGCTTTTACAGGGCCATGCAGGACCGTGGCGAACGCAGGGTGGCCACGCGTGTCATAGGCTAAATGTGGGCTTGGTGCGGTGTCGGCAGGATGCGGCTGTAAGGCGGCGCGGGGAATTTTCGGTTGCTGCGGTGTCTCTGTACCGGCGGCGCGGGGAATTTTCGGTTGCTGCGGTGTCTCTGTATCAGAGGCGCGGGGAATGTTCGGTTGCTGCGGTATCTCTGTATCAGAAGCGCGGGGAATTTTCGGTTGCTGCGGTGTGTATCTGTACCGGCGGCGTGGGAATGTTCGGTTGCTGCGGTGTCTCTGTACCGGCGGCGTGGGGAATTTTCGGTTGCTGCGGTATGTATCTGTACCGGCGGTGCGGGGAATTTTCGGTTGCTGCGGTGTGTATCTGTACCAGAAGCGCGGGGAATTTTTGGTTGCTGCGGTGTCTCTGTACCGGCGGCGCGGGGAATTTTCGGTTGCTGCGGTATGTATCTGTACCGGCGGTGCAGGGAATTTTCGGTTGCTGCGGTGTGTATCTGTACCAGAAGCGCGGGGAATTTTTGGTTGCTGCGGTGTCTCTGTATCAGAAGCGCGGGGAATTTTCGGTTGCTGCGGTGTGTATCTGTACCGGAGGCGCGGGGAATTTTCGGTTGCTGCGGTGTGTCTCTGTACAGGAGGCGCGGGGAATTTTCGGTTGCTGCGGTGTCTCTGTACCGGAGGCGCGGGGAATTTTCGGTTGCTGCGGTGTGTATCTGTACCGGAGGCGCGGGGAATTTTCGGTTGCTGCGGTGTCTCTGTACAGGAGGCGCGGGGAATTTTCAGTTGCTGTGGTGTCTCTGTACCGGAGGCGCGGGGAATTTTCGGTTGCTGCGGTGTCTCTGTACCGGAGGCGCGGGGAATTTTCGGTTGCTGCGGTGTGTATCTGTACCGGAGGCGCGGGGAATTTTCGGTTGCTGCGGTGTGTATCTGTACAGGAGGCGCAGGGAATTTTCGGTTGCTGCGGTGTGTATCTGTACCGGAGGCGCGGGGAATTTTCGGTTGCTGCGGTGTGTATCTGTACCGGAGGTGCGGGGAATTTTCGGTTGCTGCGGTGTCTCTGTACAGGAGGCGCGGGGAATTTTCGGTTGCTGCGGTGTCTCTGTACCGGAGGCGCGGGGAATTTTCGGTTGCTGCGGTGTGTATCTGTACCAGAGGCGGGTGTTTGAATTTCTGACTCTTTTCAGCACAACGGTCGGCATTACTATAGTAGCACTGCTAGTTTTCACTAATACTAACGGGAAAGTAGCGCTAGGTGCAGATGCAAACGTACATCTCTGCTCCTATAACACGTATTCTAACTGCTCCTATAATCCTATAGTTAGTTTCCGAACGGCAGTTAAAACTGCTCCCTTTAATCTCTCCTCTAACTGCTCCCTATAACTCCTCCCCTAACTGCTCCTATAACTCCTCCCCTAACTGCTCCTATAACACTCCCTATAACTCCTCCCCTAACTGCTCCTATAACTCCTCCCCTAACTGCTCCCTATAACTCCTCCCCTAACTGCTCCCTATAACTCCTCCCCTAACTGCTCCTATAACCACTCCCTTAAACTCCTCCCCCGACTGCTCCTAGAGTATAGCAGAACACAAGTGTCGGAATGGTGTATAGCGAGAAATGAAGGCTGAGAGGAGGGTATAGTGAGATATTAGGGTGAGATGTAAGGAGGGGCAGAGGGGTGTATAGTGAGATATTAGGGCGAGATGTAAGGAGGGGCAGAGGAGGGTATAGTGAGATATTAGGGTGAGATGTAAGGAGGAGCAGAGGAGGGTATAGTGAGATATTAGGGTGAGATGTAAGGAGGGGCAGAGGAGTGTATAGTGAGATATTAGGGTGAGATGTAAGGAGGGACAGAGGGGGGTATAGTAAGATATTATTGTGAGATGTAAGGAGGGACAGGAGGGTATAGTGTGATATTAGAGTGAGATGTAAGGAGGGGCAGAGGAGTGTACAGTATTATGAGATATTAGGGTGAGATGTAAGGAGGGACAGAGGAGTGTATAGTCTAATAGCGCGTCTGAGATCAGATGCATTGTAAGGAACCCCGACCCTCTCTAATAGCGCGTCTGAGATCAGATGCATTGTAAGGAACCCCGACCCTCTCTAATAGCGCGTCTGAGATCAGATGCATTGTAAGGAACCCCGACCCTCTCTAATAGCGCGTCTGAGATCAGATGCATTGTAAGGAACCCCAACCCTCTCTAATAGCGCGTCTGAGATCAGATGCATTGTAAGGAACCCCAACCCTCTCTAATAGCGCGTCTGAGATCAGATGCAGTGTAAATTCTTCTGTATTTAGTACAATTGTCAAATGACCTTAAAATTACAGTGATCCCTTTAGGGGCGCCCGGGGAACCCCTGTTGAAAAACACTGTCTTAGAGTATTGATGCTGGCCGTGAATCTGGTTATAATGAAGCACAGCCGCCGTTTTTATGGCTGCTCGTGACGGGGAAACGCACTGTATTTTGTACTGTAGCTTTCTGCAGATTTATACATAGATATGTGTGTTTATACATATATATATATATATATATACAAATATACACGCGGATTTGTGAAGTGAGCATACTTTTTGTGTTTTTTTTTTTATTAATGTGACATTTTAGGGTAGATATATAAATAACATTTTCTCTTCATACAGCAGATCGAGGATTAGAGTCTTTGGTACAAAAATAAGAGAAAATGGATGACAAAAAAATATATATATATAGTTATGATTTATCATATAAAACGTTTGACAGTGTACTGGCCTCAGATATTTACAATACAGCGCTGTCGGCAACGATGGATCCCCAACTTCCATCTTCCAGTGGGCGTCAGGGAAGTGAGACTTCGTCTTCCAGTGGAACCAAGCCACCCAATGTCACTTGACCTTCTCATTGACCGGCATTTGATCCATCGCAGAAGAATGAGAAACTGTAGCTTGTTGAGTTGAGTGTTTTCCTGAAACCTCTGTCCGATGGAAAGGGGCACCACTCCGCCCGCTAAGGGGGCGGCTTAAATGGCAAGGCCGCCATTGCTTAACCAACCCCATCACTGAAGCTGGGCCATCCCAAACATGGCAGGCAAATGGTCAACACGGTGGAAGAGCCATCCCAAACATGGCAGGCAAATTGGTCAACACGGTGGAAGAGCCATCTCGACACATGGCAGCCAAGTCATTTCCTACAACGGCCAAGCCGTGCCCGGTAGTGGCAGACGCGACACCATCACAACGCCACGCAGGTGCAGTAGTGCTTGAGGTTGCACGGTAGGATACCCCTGTTGATCTGGTGGAACTCGACCAGCTGGATGAGGTCCATGAACTTGGTCTGCCCGTCATCCATGGAGAAGTAGGGTCTGCCTTCTTCCTCGCACTGAAATCCGAGGGCCCCCCGCCCCAGAAAACAACATGAGTGACATCATCGGCATTGTTACAAACACAATATACACATGGATATAAGCGGGGCAAGCCCAAGCTTTCCAGAGCAAGGGAGGCCTTGGACTCCATTGGCAGAGGCATGGAGGGATGGTTCGTAAATACTAATGGGAGGGGAATCGGAGGTCGTGTACAGGGAAAGTAACCGTGAAGCCATAAGGTAGAGATAAGAAGGGGCAAAGGGGTGACCGTTCAGGGGTTCCCCACTCCTGTCCTCAAGACCCTCCCAACAGTTGAGCCCCCCTGGGATACATCATACGTTCTTATCACACAAGTCGGTGTTTAATCCAGGAGACCTATCCGACTTTCCCCGCGGGGGGGGGGGGCTTATTTAGCGTTATCGCGTGGCACCGGGGAGGCCGGACGCATACCGGGAGGATGAGGTAGTGCTTGATCTTCTGCAGGTGGCACAGGGACAAGACGAAGCCTTTCGGGTTTCTCGTGCTCTCGCGCAGCAGGAAGACTCTGCGGGAAGAGGGACGGGGGGGGGGGGACAGCGTCCAGGTTAGAGAACGGGAGACCCAAACTTACCCCCTATTCCCCCAAAGGGCAACCTACACCAAGGGAGTCTCACCTCCAGTCCTCAAGATACCTCCCCCCCCCCACCAACAGGTCAAGTTGTAAGGATATCCCAGCTTTGACTGCGCCACCTGTGCTGAAGCAGGGATATCCTTCAAACCTTACCTGCTGGAGGGGGAGGGGTCTTAAGCTGGCACTATTCCCCTTAGTCTGCCCCCCCAGCTCCCGCCCCGTTCTCATACCCAACGGGACCCCCTCCCGTAGCTCCGAAGTGTGCCGGTCCGCTTGTGTGTTTTACGCACGAAGTGTGTATTCTCGTTGTGTTGTAATATGACGTCCGTTTGTGTTGTTGCGGTGACGCGCTGTATAAATAAGGAAATACCCATATACTGGCAAAGTTAGGGTAGCATTGTCTGCCACGGGCCACGTACCCGTCCACCATGCCTTGCTGCACAATAAGGCGCTGGGTCTCGTCCCGTGACAGCCGCCCGTGATACCACGCCTGAGTCCTGTGAATACCTGAGGACAGAGATGGGGGAAAGAGTGGAACCGTCCCTGCTCAGACACACAGGTACAGACTGTTACAGGTGAGGGTAACCCTGCTCAGACACACAGGTACAGACTGTTACAGGTGAGGGTAACCCTGCTCAGACATTACAGGTACAGACTGTTACAGGTGAGGGTAACCCTGCTGAGACATTACAGGTACAGACAGTTACAGGTGAGGGTAATCCTGCTCAGACACACAGGTACGGTTACAGGTGAGGGTAACCCTGCTCAGACATTACAGGTAAAGACTGTTACAGGTGAGGGTAACCCTGCTCAGACATTACAGGTACAGTTACTGGTGAGGGTAACCCTGCTCAGACATTACAGGTACAGACAGTTACAGGTGAGGGTAACCCTGCTCAGACACACAGGTACAGACTGTTACAGGTGAGGGTAACCCTGCTCAGACATTACAGATACAGACTGTTACAGGTGAGTGTAACCCTGCTCAGACATTACAGGTACAGTTACAGGTGAGGGTAACCCTGCTCAGACACACAGGTACAGACAGTTACAGGTGAGGGTAACCCTGCTCAGACATTACAGGTACAGACAGTTACAGGTGAGGGTAACCCTGCTGAGACATTACAGGTACAGACTGTTACAGGTGAGGGTAACCCTGCTCAGACACACAGGGAGACCTTACCTGCACTGCTCAGGGTGGTGTGGCAAGGGGTCGGCAAGCTGTAACGATGACTTGTCTTCTTCTGAAGGAACACGACACACGAGGACATCAGTCGACATTCAACACAATAACCAAAGCAATACACGTTATGAAGTCCGCCTGGATACAGACGCACAAAAAGTCTCTTAAAAGAATAAAAATAACAGGTCTGCTGTATCGGTCCCTTATTTGATATGGAAACAGAGAAAAAAAAATATCTAGTTTCATCCATGTGACCGGACTACCATTAGCAGTGTACAAGCCTTCTAACGCCAAACGGTTCTTCCTGGAGGAACGGCACCTCCTGAAGAAGAGCCTGGAGGAACGGAAGCTCCTGAAGAAGAGCCTGGAGGAACGGAAGCTCCTGAAGAAGAGCCTGGAGGAACGGAAGCTCCTGAAGAAGAGCCTGGAGGAACGGAAGCTCCTGAAGAAGAGCCTGGAGGAACGGAAGCTCCTGGAGAAGAGCCTGGAGGAACGGAATCTCCTGAAGAAGAGCCTGGAGGAACGGAAGCTCCTGAAGAAGAGCCTTGGGAAGTGTGAAAGCTGCTATACAGTAACCTTAACCGGGGGTGCACGACTCCAGTACTTAAGCCCTCCCCCCCCCCACCCCAACCAGTTAGGTTTTCAGGATATCCCTGCTTCAGCACAGGTGGCTCAATCAGCCCCTGCTTCGGCACAGGTGGCTCAATCGGCCCCTGCATCAGCACAGGTTCCTCAATGAGTCCCTGCTTTTCAGAGAGACTGATTCAGCCACCTGTGCTGAAGCTGGGATATCCTGAAAACCTGACCTGTTGGGGGTTGGGAGGGGGCTTGGGGACTGGAGTTGAGCACCCCTGGTCTAAGCCACTAGTGTGAAATTAGCAGGAGCAGAGAGTCCCAGGATAGCCTCAAGGCCCCCTCGCGAGCCACGCCAGTGGAAGCGCCCGGCTGCAAAACCCGTGGTTTGGGTTTAATCAAAAGCCGTCCCCGCGTCCTATTCCCTCATCGTGATTTTTTTCGCCCCGAAGTCAAATCAAGAGTTGGACGCGCCGTCAGCCTTTTACTCACCCTCCAGGACTGAGCCTCTTCTAGGGCAACAGACATGGCTTCCAGAGGGTTTTCTATCACTCGCCCCGTGCACCCCGAAAAATCCATGGGGACCAGCGTACTGTCGGAGGCACTGCGCTGTAAGCAGAAGAAACTTGGGTCACAAGAAACCAACTACCAGAGAGGGGGGAGAGTATGTGGGTTACTGTACTCTCTTTAACGTTGAGAGAACCATTATGTCTTCACTGCTGTGAAATGCGTCGGGTTTCCGGAAACTCGAGCTTCTTCTCTGCAGGTCCTGGTCAGTGCAGGGCCCTGTCATTAGGGTGACCATATTTGTCCCGGCACAAAACCGTGACAAATGTTGCACATGAGCCACGGGTGCTCGACCGACTGCGCAAGCAGCGAGCGCGAAGAGCGCTCCTGCCAGCTGCTCGCGCGTTCGGCAACTTGCCGATCGTACATGCGCAGTCGGCAAGCGCTCTTCACGCATGCGCAGTTGGCGCTCGCCGTGGAGGTACAAAACTGGGACAGCAACCCGAGAAAGTCGAGGCAGAGCCCTGTAAAACCGGGACTGTCCCGGCAAAACCGGGACATCTGGTCACCCTACCTGTAATGGTCTCTGCAGTTCCTTCCCAGGGATGTGTTTTCGGGGGGGGGGGGGGGGTTGCAGGAAGGCGTTGCATGGGTTAAAGGCTGGGCAGATCTCGTGTGGTCTCCGAGGATGTGTGTACCTGTTTTGTGGGTCCCATCCACGTCTGCGAGCTGCGTCTGGACAGCTGGTAATTCTTATAGAGCTGAGCCCCGTACTGGGGGGGGGGGAGGGAGAGAGAGAGACGCGGTGAGTCTCTAACAGAAAACGAGGCATTGCGGGCTCAAACTGCTCATTAAATGCAATTCAGCCGCCCTGTGTGGGACAAGTGGCGCTATACGGTAGCTTTTATGCAGAATATGTGCACACGGCGGCCAGGTGTCCAGTATAAAACCGGACTGTCCTGTATTTGGACGCTCTGTCCAGTAAATAAAGAGAGGTAATACTGGACATGTATCTGTATACCGGTATTACCTCTCTGGGCGTGTATGTGTATACCGGTATTACCTCTCTGGGGGTGTATGTGTATAGCGGTATTACCTCTCTGGGGGTGTATGTGTATACCGGTATTACCTCTCTGGGGGTGTATGTGTATAGCGGTATTACCTCTCTGGACGTGTATGTGTATACCGGTATTACCTCTCTGGGTGTGTATGTGTATACCGGTATTACCTCTCTGGGCGTGTATGTGTATACCGGTATTACCTCTCTGGGCGTGTATGTGTATACCGGTATTACTTCTCTGGGCGTGTATGTGTATACCGGTATCACCTCTCTGGGCGTGTATGTG